>KN886391.1:53470-66340 GCA_000934455.1 Apostichopus parvimensis
ACGTTCTTTCCAAACACTGCTTCCTTCAATACAACATTGATTGTATATTTAAATTTTATTCACTGAAACTGCAAAAGCTCTCCCATTTCATAATAAAATCTGTTTTTACTCTTTGAAGTTGTTTAGGACTGAACAAAGTGTGGCATTACAACATGAAAGAACATTTATCAAGTTTTTCCCCGTAATTGTGAAGATAATAGAGAGTGAGATAATAGTTCAGTCACCGTCTTTTGATTCTCTTCAGACAAATTTATCAGTAATTTTCCCGACTTGACCTTAAAATGATGCGATTCATTAAAACTCTCAGAGAATCTGATCAAAATACTATAATTAACTTAAATTTCATGCAAAATATTAAACATCGCTGCACTTTAAAAACAGTGGTATCGATCCACAGCGATGATTGAACAAAGGGTATGTATGTATGTATATATGTGTATATATGTTAATATATATATGAACATGCAAATGGGTCCGATGACGATAGAGACCGAAGTTTAATGTACTAATAAATGCTAACTTCTTGGAAACAAAGCTGTGCAAAAGAAGCCAAATATGGCTCATGGATATTAAAATATCATGCCTTTGTCCATACTGAATATAATAACCAATCGATGATATAAGAATTATTGATATTAAAGGGATATTCCAGTGGCAGATGATTGGTATACAGAGTAGATTATTTCCATACTGATAAAGTTGAAAATCTCGTCTGCATATGTTGGTCCTAAACTGGTGATCTGGTCAATTCAGTGTATTTAAAAGTAACTTATTTTGATGGGCTAAATCCTTGATTCTTCCAAGAAGAGTATCACTGTACAGTGGATGCACTGTGATGTCATCACGGTCGATATTCTTCAGAAAGGTTTATACATTCCTTTTTTTAATTTTTGGATCATCCTTGCGATGTGATATATTTGAAATATTTGCTAAGGCTTGTCAATCTTTTCTTTTATTTAGAATATCTGTAGAAATATTATTTTCCTCTGTGAATAAAGTGGGTTCAAAATATATATAAAGAAAAAAGGGGGGAAGAAAGATTTTCAGCTGAATTATCATGATGACATCATTCACTCTACTGTTGCCAGATGCATTCACAAAATATCACCAAATTTGAAAAAAAAAACAATAAAAAAAAAACATATCGATTCTTTGCCCTACAAAACAACATGAGTTATGTGGTGGATTTGACCGAAAGAAGATGCAGAAAATGTCCGGCATTTTTGATATTCTAGTCAACAACCTCAGCCACCGGATTATCTCTTTAATTAATTGATGAACAAGAGATGGAGATTGAACCAGATGGTCTGAACTGAATCCTCCCTCACTGCCTTTTTAAAAAAATAAACAAAGTATTCAATCATCAAACTAATTAATGCTCGACTTTAATCAATCGCTGACAGCTGTGTCTGATTCCATAGCCTGTTCTATTCAGTCCGTTTATATAAATTTATCGTCTGAATAATATGAGAACCGTTTGTAATTAAGTGTTTTGATTGGCATAACAAGGTTACAAATAATCCAGGAGCCTCTGAGACTACACAACTAATGGAAAGAGATTTGAAGGGAGAACAAGCCTTTATAAACATTCAGCCTATCAAATGACCTCAAGATAGCATCAATTTATGGTCTCCGCTATCGCATTTATTACGAGCTGGTGGGAAGAGTCGGTGAAGTAGGTCGTTGGTAAGTGATATAAATTGTACCACTGGGCCGTGATCTGTCCGATTCTAGGTGGCAAATTAAAGTAAATCCAGAATACTAGTAATTGGCAATGACAGAAACAAATAGTTCCCACAAAGCCTCCGAGTTTAACTCATCTTCGGAAGATATAGCGGAAACAAATGTTAAAGTTGAACTGCGGTTTATGCTTGTATCTTGTGCCTCATCAATAGCTCGCTACATCATGACCACTGGAGAGTTACAGCTAAATGGAAGAATAGTCTTGCAATTTCTTCTGATAAGAGAGATGAGTTGAAGCTCACTGGTATATTGTTGAAAGAGAGAGTGTGCGGCTTTATACAATATTATAGTATGATGCTCTTGAGACTGACATTGCCATGTCACAATCTGATGCTGTTGAGACTGAATGCATCATATCACACTATGATGCTATAGAGACGGACGGCATCATATCACACTGTGATGCTATTGTGACTGACGGTGTCAGATCGCAGTCTGATGCTATTGAGACTGAATGTGCCATATCACTCTCTGATGCTATTGAGACTGAATCATTTAACATATCACACCATGATGCTATAGAGACGGACGGCATCATATCACAATATGATGCTATTGAGATTGACAGTACCATATCACAATCTGATGCTGTTGAGACTGAATGCATCATATCACACTATGATGCTATTGAGACTGAATGTGCCATATCACACTATGATGCTATTGAGACTAAATGTGCCATATCACAATCTGATGCTGTTGAATCATTATATCAAAACTCTGATGCTTTAGAGACGGAACGCATGATAGCACACTATGATGCTATTGAGACTGACGGTGTCAGATCGCAGTCTGACGCTATTGAGACTGAATTTGCAATATCAGTCTGATGCTTTTGTGACTGAAGGCATCATATCAGTCTGATAGTACTGAGACTGAAGGCATCATATCACAGACTGATGCTATTAAGACTGAAGGCATCATATCATAGTCTGGTGCTATTGACACTGTAGGCATCATATCCCACTTTGATGCCAGTGAGACTGAAGGCATCATATCACACTATGATTCTATTGGGACTGAAGGCATCATATCAGTCTGATGCTACAGAGACTAAAGGTCTCATATCACAGTCAGATATTACCAAGATTACAGGCAGGCATTCATCTCATATGATTAAAATGAAAGTCATTATTATAACTCAGTCAATACTATGGGGGCATCATACAACGATATTGCAGGCATCATATTACAGTTTGACGCAACTGAAATGGAAGGCATCGTAATGCAGTCTACTGCTATTGAGATTACAGGGTACAGTTCATACTGTACAACAGTCAGATATTATTAATACTGCAGGCATCATATCACTCAGTCTGATACTTGAATGCAGACCAGATAATAAATGGGACTGAAGGCTACATACCAGTCTCATCTTGTTTGTATCCTAGATTATGCATCATCTTCATACTTCTATTTTTCCCGACGAAACAAACTCAAGAACTCTGTACGTCATCGAAGACACGGCACTACGTATCCCGCTTTCAATGATTTCTTTAGATCTTGCCCCAAGTCGACCATTCTTGATCGAAAGCAGAATTGTTATATTTCTTTTTTTTCTTCTTCACGTTGTTCCACCCACGCCCAATTCAAATTTCTAAATGAGATGCTCATTGCAAGTGCTCCCCGGTGAAAGTTCTTTCATTTAAATTTCACAATCGCTGGAAGGACTGGCAACAAGTTGGCCATTTGATCTCCTCTGGGCATGACCAAGCCACCAAGGTACCTACAGTTGGCTCTTCTAAGAATTCTCGAGAGCGACGACACACAAAGATGTGTCCGCCGTGCAGAAATGAGATTCGGAAAAATCAGGTTAAGTTGCAACAGCCCGCTTGTCAGCATTATGTAAATTAGCAGTAATTGATATTGAATAAATGGCCTCTGCAACTGGAAAACTCCTTCAAAATTGCTAGCCATCGTGGCTTCCATCTTGAGAGTGTTTTCACCCAAAAAGGGATTAAATTCCAGTCAAAGTACTTCGAAGAGAGATAAATTCTAATGACCACTAATTTTTTTACAAGTCACGCTGGTGAATTACCATCAACTCGGTAGAAGAAGCAGAAATTAGTTCCTTTTTATTTGAAAGGTGAGATCTGTTTCATCTCGGCCATAAACGCCCAATTAAGAGAATTAAATTTTGGTTTTAACCTTTATGGAGATGAATTGAAGCAGTTGACAAAATGCATCCGAGAAATCATTTTAAATGATATACAATTGCCCTGGAAACAGCTCTTTCTGAAAGCTGACAAGAAGTTGCGAGGGAATTGTAAAACCTGGTGAGGAGGAGGAGTAGGAGGAGGAGGAGGAAGGAGAAATGGAGGAGGGTGGTGGGAGGGATCCACAACCAACATTTAATTTAGGAGGTAAGAAGGATTTCTGAGTTATAAACTTTACTGGGGAGTTTGTAGTAATTTAAGCACCCCCCCTCGTAATGTTAACCAAATCAACATCACTGTTAAACCAAATCAACAACAATATTAACCGAATCAACATCACTGTTAAACCAATTCAACAACATTAACCGAATCAACATCACTGTTGAACCAAATCAACAACAATATTAACCGAATCAACATCACTGTGAAACCAAATCAACAACAATATTAACCGAATCAACATCACTGTTAACCAAATCAACAACAACATTAACCGAATCAACATCACTGTTAAACCAAATCAACAACAATGTTAACCAAATCAACATCACTGTTAAACCAAATCAACAACAATATTACCGAATCAACATCACTGTTAAACCAAATCAACAACAATATTAACCGAGTCAATATCACTGTTAAACCAAATCAACAACAATATTAACCGAATCAATATCACTGTTAAAACAAATCAACAGTCGATTAGAGTCCTTCTCAACAAATTATTTCTTGAAATCAACAACACTTTTAACCCAAATCAATAGTACTGATGCAAAAGTGTCAACAGCAGCTTTAATAAAATCAACAGTATCAACCAAATAAACAACCGTATTGACCACATGTTCTGTCGTTTCGACGACTCAAGAAGGTACTTTCAATACAAAACTTGAAGCAAATACATCTCCCTACCCTGAAGGCAAAGTACTAAAACCAAATTTGGAAACACATAAAATAAAATTGTTGACTTAGGTAGATGGCATCCTGCACAGATTTTTATGTATAGTTATTCATTATTTTAGATACGAATGCAGACTTCCAAGGTTCCTTTCAGCATAATGAATGGGTAAGACAAATACGTCTTTCCATTAAAATAAAGTACTCATGTGCAACAAGCTAATTCAATTTAAAAACTAATGCGAGGCTGGGGACAAAACGGGCGGAACATTCGAGGGAAAATGAGAGAGAAAATAAAGCATAGGCTGAGAAGGAAGGAAAAAAAAACTTGGAAACATTCGGTGAGATTCATCCACATAGATCTGCGTCATCGCTTTTCTACGAGCTTTTTCTGGATTCATGATTCGGAAAATTGCACAGGAATCCAATGTTCCTCCCTAGCCACAGTAAACGCGTTAGGTATGAAATGATAACTACATAATCTGAATTGCAAAGAGGCATTCCAAATGGAAATATAATTGGAAGTCGTGTACCCTGGTGACGACAAAGCACACTGGCGCGAATGTCGTGCACATACTAATAGGCCAAGAGAGGTGATTCTGTCCCGTGAGCAGCTATTTTTAATCACACTGGATGTATGCGAATTGACATTTGATACTCTTTTTGATAATCAGACCTTTTACCCACTAATACACCAATGTAACACTTCACATCAGCATGCAATAAAGCTGATCGTCACTACGAGTTATAGACTTTGTAATACTGCACGCTAACGCTTTTTCAGGCTTGATTTCCTGTTCAAGTTCATCGATTCATTCTAATTTACATTTCTAAATACGTTACCGGAATGTTTTACGACCACCGTAGTGGCATTAATTTCTCCGGTGTGCGAGGAGCGAGATTTAACCGCGACGTATTTTCTCCGCGGATCGTCAAACCGGAGCTACTTTACCACGATGGTGGAACGGAACTAAACGTTGCGTTTTACAGCCGTCGGGTTTTCGTTCTCATCGTCGTAACCAATCAGTGATTACCCCGAGGGGTTTAGGGACGACACGTTGACAACAGGATCTCAAATGACGTTAGCTGGGAGGTAAAGCGTGCAGAATACTGACCGATGAGGGGAGAATCATCCCCGGCAGTGAACACAATATACTAAATCCGGCGGGATTGCGACGTGTTTTTCGAGAACCATGCTGTATGATCTGTTAGAGCCAAATACAAGGTTGATGTACTGTAATCGTATTTAGATCACTAGTCTTTTAACGCGGTGGTAAATGCTGACCAGGGTAAAGGTAACCACATCAGGTCCAAAGGTATTCTCCATGCCACATATAACTACAGTTAAATAAAGCTAAACATTTTTAATAAAAAATAACACGCACAAAAAAAAAGGAAGTGATGATAAATTTCTAAACTGGGATTCCCTCTGTCATCCCACCTTAATACTTTCATGTTTCTGAGAAAAATTACATTAATCTAAAGTGTATTAAACTTAATGAATGCTGGTGGGTTACAGTATGTTGCCTACAATCCTATCTATTGTACATTCATTCCTTCACTCCATGCCATATTCCCCGTTTCCCCCGTCTCCCCAACCCCCCCCTCCCCCCCGTCCCTCCACCCTTGCCATTCAGTTCTACAGTACATTCAGCATCAGTCAGTTGTGAGGATTTATCTTAAGAAGCTTTGTACGGACTAGCTTCGTTGACAATATTTTTACATCTTTTCAGGCTTCTGCTATATAAAGTTAAATGCTTCTGCTATATAAAGTTAAATGCTTCTGCTATATAAAGTTAAATGCTTCTGCTATATAGTTAAATGCAGGATAATTCGTTGTCTTCAAGCTCTGAGATTTTGAAAAGTGTTAAAGATCGGCTTGAACTACACAGCTGTAGTAGGATTATACTCACTAATTGGTCTTTTTTTAATAATAGTTTTGGCATAATTTTTATCACTTTCCCTTCTCTGCCATAAAGGTTCTAAATGAGGATTTTATCATCACATAGGGAGAACATTCAAGAATATTCTTCAAAATGAGTCTGACTAAATGAAAAGACTGGCTTGGAAGTGAATTGTAATGAAGCCTATTTTACAAGTCTATCTATCCGTCTGTCTGTCTGTCTGTCGTAGGCTAATATTCTACACAGGAGCTAGGCTTTTGATCCATTACAACATTACCAGAAACAAACATCTGTTTAATGGCATTGATAAGCTTCACTTCACAGACAACAGGGGCTAGATGAGATCTCTGGATCAGTAAATCCAAACACCTAGTCAGCAGCAGCAACAGCATGATTAATGTGGTCACTCCATCAAACCTGACATCTTGAAGTACCGATAGCTCTACAGAAAACTAATCAGTTCTGCATGAGTACCAAGTAAAGCAAGGGTCCCCCAAACAGGGGCAACCATTTCAAGATAGAACCCAATGACGAGGAAACATAACATTTGTGTGAGTGTGTGATTAAATCTCAATGTTATAAGGTACATTAAAGGCATACTCTGTTTCTCCTGCAGAAAGAAGGGGGGGGGGGTGACATTCTATGGGTGATGAAGTCCCTCAGAGGTAAGTCTTCATTCCTTGAAAAGGGCGTACAGTAGGGAATAATTTATCCGGGTAATATGTACAGTAGCAAATTATGCTTTGTGAAAATGAACAAATTTGTACACAAATACAAAGATATATATATATATAAGATGTGTTTACACAGGATCTTCATATATTACGTTGATTATCTTATGACGACAAAATTGATGAATCGGAAGACAGAAAACGTGAGCACTGAAATATATTCTTAGGAAAAATTATATTATAACAGCTAATATTGGTATATGTACATAATTTCAGTCCCAACGTGGTTCTCCTGAAAAAAGGAGAACATTTTCTGTCTGATTTTTTTTGAGTTAAAACACATTGCTTCAAGTCAATAGCAGAAGTGAAACCACAATCAATTTGTACAACTAACTATAAGTTTGTGATTATAACTCATGTGTAATGGGGTTTTTGCACCCTCAAGGAATTCATTGTCTCTTTGTGATAGTTACAGCAACAAACTAACCATATATGTTTTGTTTTTCATGGATAATATATTGGAAATCGTGTCAATGGAAACAGAGGCAGCTGCTATACAAACATCATCCCTCCCCCCCCCCCCCCCTCTCCTGATTTATCCACTCATTTTCAAGATACTCACTCTAGCCTTCAGTTTTAAAAGCCATTGTATGTATACAGCAATTTCTCTGAAGGTAAACAGTTCAATCACTAGGTCCCTAAGGCGTAGAGCTCTTGACCCATATATATGCATGTACGTGTCTGATCTGGTACGCAAGCCCATTCTCCACACTTATACATAATTCAAACTCGGGCTAATTTGATGGTAATGGCGGAGGTTCAGTGAATTGCCGTCGGAATCGCCGTTTACCGCTCCAAAAACAGGGTATCATCAACTCCGTAGTCACCAGCCTACATCGCCCGTCACCGTGCGCCCTCATCGTTGTCAAACCTTAGTGACACTTGATGAAATCTGCACGGTTTGCATCATTAACAGCTGTCTCCAAGGGCGATATTTTAGAACTACTCTTTAAGTACATCGTGGCTGTACAAGGACCATTTCAATAGACACCATTCAAAATTCTACAGTACCTAACCACCCCCCCCCCCGAGGTGGGTCTTGTCTTACATAAAGAGCTGAAACCCTCAGAGATGTCACAATAAGAGGGAAAGCTACCGTTTTCAGGTACTTCAGATCCAGTGCAGTTGTTTTCAGTTTAATTGTAAATTATCTGGAGCTACACCTTTCAATGATTATAAACACTCCTCTTCAATCTCTCTCTCCCTCTCTCTCTCATGTAGAAGAATTGACATGATAGCGCAACCGATTCCTTTACTATCTCCATGGTGATAAGACGATATGTCAAAAGAGTCGAGAGTTTCTAACCAAATCGTGCACCGAGTGTAAAGAGCTGTATTTTTAGTGACATGCAAAGTCTTTCTTTATTAACACGGAGATCAAATCGACTGTATATTGATTGCATGAACGTATGCCTGGTTAAGTCACGGAGATTAGACCGCACCCTGGTTACGATTTCATGAACAAACCAGCCGTTTCATTTTCACTGTTTATGGAGCACATGGATATGATGGGTGTCCGTGGCATATCCTGAACCTCCCTTCCTCACCCTCCCACATCCCCTGGTTATGGTTATACGGATCGTCCAAGCCCTGACTCACCTCTGTTATTGAGGACATGCATAGGGTACGACTGTGGTGCACGATTTATCGTGAACTCCCCACCCCCCCCCGCAACCCCCCACATTCCTCCATTTCTCCTTCTTACAATTTATGGATGGTTCAAGCCCTGAGATGTACATCTGTCATTGAGGATGTCATGACTTACCTCTGTTATCGAGGACAGACAAGTGCCGTGATCATAGCAGGGTGTGTCCGGTTTATCAGGAGGGTTGCATCTGTTTGCTTTCACTGTTACATTTAGGCGAAGACCAAACTGACACTGGAAGAGGGGGCTGTCACTGCCCACTGAAAAAAGAAGGGGGGAGACAGGTTAAAGCAAGGAGCAAAGTAAATAGAGAGAAACCAAAAAGAAATCATTCTTGAGGAGAGGTCATTGGGATATCTCTGATCGATAATCGCAGCTGCGACATTCGAAGAATGGAGTTAACAATGCTAGAGGTGGGGGACGGAATTGGAAAAGTTTTGTAAGTATCAATGTGCTGTTTAAGCTAACATGCAAAAGAGGCTGAGTGATACATTGAATGTCGTATTAAGATCAAAACAAAAATTTTGAATTATTTGCAGATCAGAATATCCATTAGGTGACAAATTTTAGGGCTGTGTCTTTCAGCATTTGCAACCTAATTTTTTAAAACTATGTGACAGGTTTACATATCTAGGTAAGAATTAAAGGGATTTTATTTTGCAGACCAAACAAATGGTTGCTTTAAAAGCATCTAAAGATTATAAATACTTTCCTAACTTTACTTCATAATTGCTGGCAATGTACAGTACGCTCCTGTTCTGACGATTAATTTAACGTCCTGGACAGACCCTTTTATACCTGACCTTTTCTTTTAAGCAAACCACCATTAACTTTCTCATCTCATTGTTTAACGTTAAGTCGCTGTAAATTGCCAGCCACGATGTTTCCCTCCGAAGCTCTTACATACAGTACGTCGTGGGAGTAATTTGTGAAGCCCGATATTCCAATTATACGTCAAGGATCCGTAATTATTAGAGGCTTAAAAGACAAACACCAAAGTCAATAAACTGAAGGCAAAAATCAATGACTCCTAGAGGACTTTCGTTAATAAGAGACACCGTCTCAGAAGATAACATCAACAACGCCTGCGTTTTTCTTAAATCAGTATATTACAGAGATCTTCGACATAATCTAAGAAAAACAAGAAAAAATTGCATTTCTCTGACAATTCAATCTGGATTTAAATAAACAAATTTTTTTTTCAATTTGAAATAAGTTTTTAAGGTAGAATTGCTATTAATACACAAGTTCCCTGTGTGTGTAGACACATATATTTATCCATTTCTTCATCTCGTTACTTTGGTCACTTTTAATGTGTAGGTTTCAAACATTTCTATCAACCAATGAGCTTACAGCATTCTGCACAGAACAGCAGAAAAGTAAATATAAACATGTTAAGAAACACATAGTAGAATGGATACAATACTTAACAGCAAAAACATACCTCTCTATTTAAATGATAGAAACTAATGTACAAACTATGTGACAAAATCACATCCAATCAATAGATGTCATTATATTTTCATCATTTAATGTTATTTGTGGAGAAAAAAATAAAATAGAGAAAATACAAACAGAAACGATAGTTACGGAAGTTCTGTTTGAGGAATGTCTATCTATATTAATTTAATACTGTTAGGGATACAATTCAGCACCTTCACATGGATGAGAAAACAAATATCACAATCGTGCCATCAACACCTCCCTCGTACCATACTCAACGGCTCAGTTTTTGTTGATTTGTTTAATATTTTAACAGAGAATAGGATGTTGAGTGTTACCCTCAACATAATTTTCTTTAAAGTTTACAAGCAAACATGCTGCTCACACATCTGCTGGTAGGATTACCATATAAAAAAACTGCCGTGATTGTAGACTTTTTGACAAAAGAACATCTACCGTATGTTGGATCTAAATATTCAATTATTAGACATTAGTTTTCCTTATAGCTTGTCGTCAACGCCATGTATTTGCACGTACTTGTGTGTTAACCACTAAAAATGTTTTCAAACCTTGTCAAGCCAAAACAGTTTGTTCTTTAAATTTCATACTTTTTCGCCTGTAATTTTCTTTTCTTTCCTTTTCTGTTGTTGACTTAATGTGGTACAGTAATATCATCATCTTGAGAAGTAAGGCAAGGAGAAAATAATATGAACATCTACTTATCAATTGAAAACAATTTTCCACTTTGCGGTGCTAAAGTTTTCCACAGCGATGTGAAGAATCACCCTATTTAATAGAAAAGTCACAAACTGAGAGCTTGACAAAATTCTGATCAATTGATAGTGTGAGATCTTCGGCAAGACCAATTTGATGTACTGTAAGTTGCGACCTATGTCCCAGAATGCATTGCACATACTAATAGTCTTCAGTGTGTCCCTAATTTAATACTCTCTTTTCCATCTGTGAGGAAAGCTTGTCGGGTTTGCTGAAATTGCTGACATGCAAAATGGCTGCTTTTAAAATATTAACTAACCATTCAGTAGTGCACACACTGTACCTTAAACTTTAACACACCGTAACTTAAATATTCACCGACCATTCAGTAGTGTACGTACTGTACTACACTGTACGGTCTTAAATGTGATAGGTAAGAAAGAAGTACATTTGCTTTTGATTGAAGAGACATTTTAGAGACCAGTGAAGTATAAACCCAACTTACAGGTGAAAAAAGTAAATTGCCTAATACACTTTGCTTTTTCTCTAGATACAAAAAAAAAGAAGCCAAAAAAAAAAGAGGTAATGTTAAATTAAGTTTTACGTCACACAACCAACCCTTACAGCAGAATGCACATGGCATGCATAATTTGAATGTTAACCATGCAAATTAGGAGGCATTTATTTTCCCTTTTTTATAGTTGATTCATTTTTACAAAGTAATCCTGCCGTAAGGTAAATTGGTCGATTCTATTCCATGAATTTCAAATGTTAACCTGTGAAAAACCTTTGAAACGATACTCATTAAATTCACATTTCGAAGTCGAGAGGAGAAGAAATCATGAAAGATTCATCGGTGCGTGTCGCAGCCACCATTGGCAAATATTGGCACGTTGTCATTCAGTCGCGGGCTGTTCGAGTTTCTCTCTCAAATTTCAATATAATCTTACAAATGAGCTGCAAAGCCATTTATAAAATCAATTAATCAATACGGTCTATTTATCTAACAGGGAGTTCATTTAAATGTGCTCCAACTTAATCATCAAAGTATAAAATGAATCATGTAATAGGCGAATAAAATTTGCATAAATCATTCAGAAAGATTTTGGATGCTTAGTCAAAAAAGTGCATGAAACAATTCAGATCACCGTGTGAACAAATATGAGTCAATTTTTCCATATTCACTGGAAGCAAAGTGGACCTATCCTCACTCAAACAACAGGCATTAAATTTATCCATTTGGACCTTTCACACGATACCCACACCGGACCTAAATTACACAGTGCAAACTTTTGACGGTTAACCCGTTGTCCGAGACGACCAAATTTCTGTTCGAACAACCAAATCAGCTTGAAGGTTGACCCACGGCGCACAACGACTTGTTGTTTACGTCAAATTCAGATTTGCATTGTAATTAAATCCCCCCCCCCCCACAAAGGTAAAATGTTAACTTGTTATCACCCCCAAAGCTGGTGTTCTATTCACCAAACCTACACATCTCTTGTACAGTATACAGTACTGTATGTATATTGTTTACTGCAGGGCTCAAAATAATTTTTTGGTGACGAGGGCTCTTTTCAGCACAAGCAGATTTTTTACGAGGGCTGTTTTACTAATGACGGGGGCTCTTTTTGGTGTTG
>KN886391.1:74245-85400 GCA_000934455.1 Apostichopus parvimensis
AAAAAAGTCAATAATCGCGAATAAGTTAAAAGTAGTAAAAAGCTGAAAAGGGCGCCAGCAGTCCATTTGAGTCCGTCAGGGGGGGCATCCGCCCCCCCTGACTGTATGGACGCTCCGCCACTGGGGGTGGACCTACTTGTCGGGGTCCAGGGAGCGAAGCCCCCTGAAAAGTTTGGTATACTTGCGTGTCTGGTGATTAAAAAAATTGCATTTGCTGATGCAAAATTCCGACACTTTTTCGAATTTACATGGTCACGAAACTAATGAAAAACTTGAAAGTGACGAGTTAGAGTAGAGCTCTACATTATGATGAAATTTTAAAAGATATTTTATCTTTCTTACAATCTTTTAAAAGTTGATCAGATTACGAAACAACATCGTTTGGCAAAACTCCGTTTCTAAACTACCACACACTGAATAGCGTGTACTATACGCATATAACAACTGCAGTGCAGTGGTACTATGTTGTGCAATGACCTACTTATAAGACTACGGTACACCTGCTGCGCCTTTGGGTTACGAAAATCTTGGTATGCTTCCAGAAAAGTTTCTCATAGGTGCATGTTAGATTAGACCACTGCTGCCATGTGTACATGTATAAGTAACAATCGGTACAAATGTCAACTCATGTAAGTTTGCTCTGCGGTCTTTCGTCGTGTCAGAGATCGCCAATACTTAACACTTAGCACAGAGAAGTTGTATAAAAATTAAAATATATGTGATATTTATTTATTTATTTAACATGAAGGGTAAATTCGGTTAGTGTAAAGCTAATCTCCCCCCGAGGCCCTGAAATACAAAAGCTAAAAGTAGAATGAAAATCAAATTGTCGTAATAAGAACAATAAGAATACAAACGTGAATAAAAAGATGGCAATGGATAGCTGAATCATAGAACAAATGAAACCTCGAGGAAGGAAGAAAAGAGAATCGTTTGAACTGATGTCAAACTCATACGAAAGAAAACGCTTACTCAGTTTGCGTTAACATACCAACAAAAAAAAATTCATGTAAAATTTTACTTTGGTTTTACCCCTATTCTTTTTTTTTTCTTTTTCACAAAATCACAATTAGCGTTTTGGCTTTAAGGTTACAAGTAAGCATGAATTTTTGTGTTCAAGTTCATAGATTTTTTGGCTAAAAACGTAAACATTCTAACTTATTCTGGCTGAAGCCTACTTCTGTTTGCGGTAACAATGTCCCCAGCTGTACTAAAAAGTCGCTCAGATGAAGAACTGGATCCACAAATACACAAATATTTCTTTGCCAAAAGAGCAAGCCAAGGCAATTTGACTGCCTCTCCCTTCCACCACTCCAGTGGGTTGGCTTCCCATTGAATCGAATCGGTGGCAAGATATGTCCCAATCTCTTTCTTGATTTTCTGTTCATTGGTAAGGTCCGCAGATTGGCCACCAAACACCATCAACTTGCCCCCGCTTTTTTTACCTTTTGCAGCAGATCTGCAAAGTTTCTTTTTCCTTGAACGTGATTACATTCCCCTTCACTGGTTTCCCCTGAAACTTCACTAAGAATAAAAGGGTTCTTGGCTTTCTTTTCCATATTACCTCTACATTCTGCAAAATACAGTTCTTTGCTTCTAGTAATCTAGGTATTCAATTTTGTACCACGGGTCAAGAAAACATGCTATTTTCAATAATGTGACAAAGTCTTTCCCTTTGTAGCGAGACTGGAAGTCCTCTAACATTCGTTGTTTCCATATGTTTTGTTAGCTGTGTGTCCCCTTTCTTTGCAGCAACTAATGGTTACAAGATTTTTCCCCAGAAATCATGTCCGTAAACTTGGAGGCCCTGTTCTAGTGCGCTGCAAGTGCTTGTTAGGACATCTTTGTCCTGCCATGTTGGTACTGTAAGAGGTGGCTGGTCTTGGGGTCCATGGCCAGCACCCTTCTTACTGCCTCGTCATGGTCCAACAACCTTTTAACCATATCGTACTGGGACCCCCAGCGTGTTATACTTTCCTGTGAAGATAAAAAAGTAAAGGGAAATATAATTCAGATTGCAATTTTCAATTATTAATATAATTTTGTTATTTCTTTAATCATACTGCCTTTTCGAAGTGTCAATTGAAAAACCAGGTTATGAATGAATGCCTGTATCTCTGATCCATTTTCAAATTGAATTGTTTAAATCATATCTTTTGATTTGTTGGAAATGAAATGGCTAAGGCTTAGAGATCAAAGTTGAAACTTGAAAGTTATTTTCGTGATAACAGGGAATAGAATGAATGAAAAGTATATATAGTATTGTGGGAGTAAAAATAAAAAAAGAAATTTCAACTTTAAAAACTTTATATTATTTGGTAATAGTATATTTAAAGATGTGCATATTACTGGCCTGCTATAGATAAATCTAAATGTAAAAGTATAATTAAATGTTTCTGACTAAATATTGACAATGATCCAATCAAAAACTGTCATTGAAGTGGCCCCGTTTCTGTACCAGGTTTATTTTTAACAGGGTAAAGTTATTTCCTTGACCTCAAATACGGATGGTCTAAATTTCCCTTCCATTTTTTTTTAGCAAGAGAAATATCTTTTTTATTTTTCACATTTCTTTGAAGGAGAATACAAACAAATTCACACTACTTTATTAAATTGAAAAGTTGGTAACATGTTTTCAAAATAACTAAAACAAAAAATGATTTAGCTTATCATCCTCACCCAAATATTTTTTATATTGCATAAATATGATTTTAAAAAGAAAATTGATATACATACCGTTTAAGGTGACTGCAACTTCGGGCCAAGTTCTTCCTGAAATTTTGCGAGTTCCCTGCGCTTCTGCCAGCTATGAGAGAAGTAGCTTACTATGCTTTTGCACACCCCAACAGCTTTCGACACTGTTATCATCCTTCCAACTTTGGTCACGGCAAGGTTTAAATTGTGTCCAAATCATGATACATGGTTCACCCCACGGCTGGTGACAGCGTTGACAATGTTCTCTGCATTGTCGGTGATTACAGTGACAAGCTTTGTGATGGGGAAATCCCAGTCGCTCAAAATCTTCATAAAAACTTTGGCGAGATCGAGTGCGATATGGTCCTGTGGAACGAATATTGTCTCTAAACACTGGGACTGAAGTTTCCAATTCAAGTCAATTTGGTGAGCTGTTTGGCTCATGTCTGGCTCCATTCTTCTGCTGGACCATAGATCGCTAAAAAAAAGTCCATTTCTTTCCCTAGTTCCTCTTTAAAAATGGCCTCTTTCGTTTTATTGTAAAGTTTAGGAATCACCGTCTGGGTGAAATACTTTCTGCTAGGTAGTTTGTATCGCGGGTCAAATGCACGGATCATTTCCTCGAACCCTTGCTTCTCTACGCTGTATATCGGAAATAAATCCTTTGCCAGACAAAAAGTTAATTTCGCATCTTCTCGCTTGTATTTGCTGAAAGATGTAATTGATGTTTGTTGCAGTTTCATTGTTTTTGCTGTACTTAGTCTTGACTGGGCTGCTTTCTTTGCCCCTGCCCCTGTCTTCACCTTTTCAAACTCCTTTCGGTGACAACTCTTCAAGTTGCGAAACAAGTTTGATGTGTTGCCCCCCTTAGCCCAGTACTGAACTTTGCACAATTTGCAGGTGACACGCTCTACATTTTCCACTTTTCCATCAGGTCCTTTCTTGGGTCCAAACTGCTCAAGTCCAAACTGCTGATTTCTTTTTAGCGGCCAGCAGCAACTCACCCTCTGAACTCCCCCTCCACTTCCCCAATTATAACCATTTCCAAAAGTTGTGTGTGTGTATGTATGAATTTTAGATCCTCCTGCAAGGGGGAACTCGCGAAGAAGCCATCATTGGCTTATCAAAGCCGCAGGCTGACCGAAGTCAGTCTCTAAGATTCATATTTTAACGTCCATGATTATGAATTGTCAATTGTCAACAACTCTGTAACTGGACGACATACATTAATCTTGGAGTGACTCGAACTCGGAACCTTATGATTGAAAGGCACCGGCGTTAACCACTGAGCTAACACTCCCTTCTCAAAACTTCAATATTTTCCGCAATTGTTGCAAAATAAGGCAAATGTTAAACTTTTCCTTTGGGTATATCTTATGTTATTTAGAATCAAACTGATGCAGAAATAGGGCCCCCATAAACCTTTTTCCGCAATTAATAGAAGTTGTAACATCTTTTACAAACATTTCATTCATTGCCGAACACCAACAGGAAATCATGTCGGTTAGTTAATCTTTACAACAAACTTTGCTCTCCATCTCTAGATAAAAACAAATCTGCCTTTGTTGGTAGTTGGTAGTTTTTTTTCAGGTTTCTCTCTTAACAATCATCATTATTTATAAAAACTTAAGATAAAACATTGTTCGCTGTAACATTTAAGCTTGATCCTACGGGAACGATAAAATTTTGGTTTCTTCACCCTGAGATTCCTTAAATCTTACCTACTTTTCCAAAAAAGACTTCTCTAAGTCACGTCCATGTTTGACTATATAAGGTATGAAAAAGTCGTTTGGGTTGAAATGCTTATAAATATTCATATCATGCACTGGAAACTTTCCACTGATCTGTGCGTTGCATGCAATGTGATATGAACGAACTTGATATACTGGGCGCAACCTACTGCACTGTGTGACCCGTACCGTAACCTAGGCTATAATAATATACAGACCCGGGAGAAGATGGATTTAAGCTGGATATATACTCCCTGCGGTTTTGGCTCAAAATTTATTAAATCATAAAATTATTATATCAAAATGAGGTGAAATACATGTGGTAAGTTTTTATACATGGAAACCTTAACAGTCATTGTATCAAGGAAGAATAAATAATGATAAATTTCAGAATAACTCTGAGGTCCCGCAACGTGCTAAGCTGAAACGAATGTATTAAGAGGTTGTTTTCCCACACCCAGTAGTATTTACACACTGCACTGTGATCGGGACTAGTCAATACGGGGATCGGGATACCGGGATTCGCTTTACTACCAGGATCCTGCACAACGCTATTGACCACTAGTGAACCCAAATGACCTTTGACCTCCACAAAAAACAACAGGCTTCTTGTACTTAATGTGTCACAACTACATACTCAATATGACACTGGTCAAAGATTCCCTTCTTGAGATATCGTGTTTTCAAGCAATGCGTCACGCACACATTTACACACATACACAAACATACAGTACACTCATCCGCCTGCATGACTACAAAGGGTACGATTTCTTCGAAACCAAAAATGAAACTTGATTCCTACTGATGAATTTGTGACATAAATTTCCTCTAGCAATATATATACCTGATTGATACGGCCAAACTTTTCCTTGAATTTCCAGTTATTTCGAGCTACAGTATAAGACATGTTCGAAATCAAAGTTTCAGAGAAATATTAAACATTCTTCTAACAGATAGGTAGCTTTTCAACTCTTCCAACCAAGATGAAAATGCACCAGTTAAGACGTTTTCCAGACAATGCGGCTGTGAACGATTGATGTGTCACAAAATCGGAGCCCACCACTAATTGCCGGGATGTGTTCCTGCCCTGAGCCTTCCATGAAAATTAATAGCAATAAATTAGGCTGGAGTCTGGGATGCTTGAAGTAATGCCTGCATTCTATTTACAAGTGAACTTGAGAAAAAAAAATCTTTTATAAAGAACATTCCTTTATGGGTTTCTTTTTTTTCTCAGATATAAATCTTCTTTACAAAACAGCTCAGAAATTGTACCGTCTTTAACATTAATCAGGAATTACCTAAAAATAGAAGCGAGATTTGTATGTTTTTCGCTGAATCCCATTTGAAAAGAAGGAAGCCGCCAAAAAAATTTGTAAAGTAGAGTGTGACTGGTTGATTGAGTCATGTGACCTTTTCTAGCCTATTTGAACCTGTACCACTAGCACATCCATCAATGGTCGGGGAAGGTTTCTTTGTGGAACATGATGGCAGACGAGTCAACAACAAGTCACATGACAGGTATTTAACTATTAACTCAAAGATTGATCTCCTAAAGGAAGGTGCAAGCCAGACAGATCCTCATGCCAGGTTTATTTCAAAAGATCACCGAGGTAGAGTATTGAACAGCCCTCCGAGAAAGTCAAAGCATGCAGTAAGCTCTATAGGCCTATTTATGCTCAAAGCAGAACTACCCTTACAGGCCTGAATATAAACAGATGGGAAAAGCCCTCCCACCCCACCACCTCCCTGGGCCCCTAACCCATTGTTATTCAGCAGAATTGGCACCATTTACACATTCAAACTTCAAAACTCAATTCAATGCCTCCCCTGATAGTCCAAGCCCACAAGAAACCAGAGTGATCGAGAACCCTCACAGTGGTAACTTTGCCAAAATGAAACCATCATTCAATAACTTAGCCAAATTTGAAAGGAATTGTTAAACCTACAGTAATATATTTATGTTACACACCAGACAAGAACTGTGTCACAAAACTGTGTCAAAAAAAGGAAAGTTGTTTTTATGTCTAAAGTGTCAACATTATCTCAACTTTTGAATAAATTAGTTCATTGATTACAGTTCATGTGGGATACAGGGCACAACATAAGTCCCTTACAAAACCATGTACGGGGTTAGTACTGTACTTAGTATAAGGGGATGGGGATAGGCCAAATTGTGTCAGAAGACAGGTTGAAAAAGGTCTGATGGTTGTCAAAGGAGAGATGGTGAGAAGCAATATATGGGTTTCTATATATGAGTTTCTAGAGAGTCCTACAGGTCTAGAAAGTGTAAGGTTCATATGATTTCTATTTCTATCTGATACTTTTTTGTCAAGAAAATATTTTGTATAAGAGTTTTTGCATCTCCATACTGTAGCTCCTACTACAATCAATCATTTTCTCTCAAAAACTTTTATCACTCTCATCAAGAGAAATCTCAGCCTATATAAAGACCAAATTAATATTATTATTTTTTTGGGCATTTACCTTAAGAACATCAACTGAAGTGTATGTTTTGTAAACTCAAGAGATCGTGGGATCTGTCTCTCCAATACTCTTAAGTGCATCTGGGTAAGCTGAACAAACAATCGCAAACTTTGTATGTTTCTCCTTGAACTTTGATCGTTTACCGCAGAATCGGTTTAAATTAATAGTTTCATCCTGAGGTGATGAGGAGTGAGTGGTTCATGCATGCTTCGATGGACATTATTTGGCCAAATCGTGACATTATTAAGTATATCCACAGAGCTGAGCTATTGGACTATAAGAAATATTAGAAGCAAACATCAGTAATACCAGTTTTAATAGCAACCATGGTTACCATAGCAACAAGATGTACATGCATGGACATGGAAGTCTCGGCTCAGTAGCCATCTACATCCAAATGTTCATCATAGCATTGATAACCTGAATTTAATAGTTTTCTGATCTTCAATACGAAACCAATTACAAAGTTCGATAGGTCAGGTAGATGGGAAAGTGCATGAGTAGAATGCATGAGTAGAGTGAAGACAGGTAAGAGAAGAAATAAGTGACGATCGATTCATTTGACATCAAGTTTGTTTTTTCAGTAGCAGACTAATGCACTATGACAATACATTAATGCATAGAACGGTTGAAGTTAATAGTTTTCTCATCCTTTGGAGAAAAAAAAACTCACATTTGGCTTCTACAGTGTTGTAAGGTTTGTTTATATGGAGGAAATCAAATATCGATACCCAGATCTTCCAATATAGAGATCACCAGGAATATTAATTTAAGTTCATAACAAACCATTTTACTGACCGCTACAGGTCTCAAGGGTCAGCGATAGTAAACTCTGGCAGTCTCAAGAACCACAGTACAATACTGGTTTTACATCATCACAGGCAATAATTTAAGTGTTGAAATTTTATGTACCACATTCGAGGCCTCTGAATTTTTTCACCTCTCATTGTAATAGTTCCTGTGTAGAAAAATGCTATACATCTTTACACAGTTTGTTATAGCAACTTGACAATTTTGTATAGCATTTTGCGATACTGGATATATTATTCACTGCATATAAAAAAAGAGACAATGAGGGTATGAATGCCCACGGATAATGATTCGTTAGGAACCTCCTTATAGGGAATAACATATTCGGCATCCCATATCTAAAATGATATGCAAACTGGGAAAATTTGCTACACAAACTTTATGCACAGATGTGTTGCAGTTTTTAATACACTGAAATATATTACAATTTTTTAAATGTTTTTTTATGAGAAACAAATTTCATCAGACTGATAATTGCTACAGAGATGTTAACACTAAATTAATAATTACCTCAAGTGTCAGTTTAGCAACTCACTTTAAGACAAAGGATTAACGAACGGATAAAACGGGCTTACCTTAACTTCACTCCCTCTTGGATCTGTACTGGTTTCAGCTGCACTGGCTGAGTCTCTGTTGAATTCAAACCAAAACAGCTCTCTTGGTCGTGACAGTTAGTCTGAGGGAACAACGAGAGAGCAATGAAAGTTTCTTTTCAAACTTAACAGAATCTACAATTTCAGTTTCTTTATTCAAGTATACATTACAAAATTTATAAATAGGACACATAATAATGATACACAAAAGACATAAAATGTACAATCATGAAAGCATGAACAAATCAGAAATAAGATGGAGGATAAGAAGGGTTGTTTTTATTTTTTTAAATATATTTAAAAATAATTTTTTTTATATAGTCAAAGCTGAACAGTTAAATTAATGATCCATTTTGAAAAAGTCTTATAGCATTTTTGTAAAATGTACTTTGTAAAATTGTTATTCTTTTGCATTAAGTAAATTCAAGTGCACGATTAGAACTAGAAGGTACTCAGGAAGATGGGTATTAAGACTAGTGAAGTAAAAAAAAAAAACTCTTTTCAGATTCAATAGCAATTGCTGCTTTTATAAACATCAACTAACCTATTGCTGTTTGCAATCATAATATTCCAGGATATTATTCACTTACGCACATCTGAAACTAAACTTTGTCAAAAATAAGACAGAAACGAGTTAAACATTAAGATTCTCTCTGATGGAAGACTTTTTTCGTGATCACATCATAATACTTGCCACATCTGATGCAATTGAATATGGGTTTGATTATGAACAGCTGGACAAAAGTGATGGACTTGACCTTCAAAGATATGAATAACTTTCTTCCAAGTTTACTCAAATTTGGCTACCTGCTTTGTTATTTCTCATTCCTTAATATCTACTTCAATTTTTTTATATTATTATTACAATGCTGAAATTTTCGACATCATGCTTGAGACGGTACGAAGAAGTGGTTACCACAGGTTGGGACTACACTATGAATCAAAGCAATTGATGCAGATTGCAAGAGAGATCTGTTTTGAATTAGTTTCATTTAAACTTTTTAATCCAAATAAATGACTAATTGTGCATGTCATCATGAATATTCATCATCATGAATATTCGTGAAACTTCACCAAATATCAACATAATTATGAATATATTAGGGGAAAGCATATATATAAACTATACATGAGCTTTTAGTTTATTTGATCAAACTTCACTTTTAAGGTTTATTGCAACCATTTTTCCTGCAGTGAGTATGAATTTAAAAACAGTTTGATAACAGAGTATCACTGTTTGGTGTTCACACTTGTGACTAAACCTACCATCACACGCATACCACAAACATACCAAAGCGGCATTTCAAAGCCATTTCGTTTTTTTTTCAGTATTCAAAGATCCCATTTTTGAAATTTGTAATCAAATCTCAACTTTGTGTTTATAATTTATATTCCTAACTGTTGATATGGACTTCCTATTAAAGTACAGAGAAATCTTAACAACATCACAAAAAAAAAAAAATCTTTTCTGGTAATCTAGCCTGATGGTTTTTGCAAGTCGTTGCAGAAGATTGCCAGTTATTATTTATTTTCAGACTAGTTCCTCATTAAGTGTCATTTTGTCTCCATTTTATTGCAGCCTGTTTTTAGGATTCTTCTCCTGCCTCTCAACGGTTCTCTTGTACAGTTGGAGGATGATTAGCTTCACACATTACTAAGATGAAGCAGCAAACCCCCTGAAGGGGACCATGTACTATAGTAGAAGTAGTAATTGCAACTGATGCTATATTTCCCTGGTCCATTGCTTCATAAAAGGGAAGACTACTACATCAACTTCCTCACAAGGGAATAGCTTCAAATTGAGATTCTTCTTTCATAATCAAGCTACATTGTACATATAAAAGCATGCATGTAGTTTTAAGTTACCAGCTTATGCACACATTTGTAGCCTTTATAGGTAGACTGCAGGGTTAGTGAGACTGCGCAGTTAATCCACTCCGAATGCAGTTTGGATGCTGCAACCTCCATGTTGCCATGAGCAATGGTTTGCAAAAGCTTTAGAGGACTTTCTAGTTATGATTCCCGATCCACCCAAACACATGTTCGTGACAGATTACTTGAAATGCACTTGTTTAAAACAGTTTTAAAATTGGGGGCCACTGAAGTACGTTGTGCCCATTTTAGGAAGTAAACCTTATTTGAATTCACCTCACGAAATGTCAACCTTATCATCATCGTGCGCTACTCTTTACACATCAAAGAGAGGATGTACATTACAGGTTGGTGCTAAAGTTTTCTACTAGGCATGAGAGACCAGCTGACATTGTGTACTGTATCACCCTATAGAGCTAGTCGGTGTACAATGCACATAGGCAAAATAAACACCTGGATGTTTTAAGTAGCTTTATAACCGCATTTAAATTCAACATAGAATTCCTATGTGCACATTTATCAGAGTGAATAATTTTCTTCCAAACACACTGGGAATTGAATACCATCGGCAGGCTTACCTGTCTCCTCACAACATTCACACTATCGCTCCACCGTGTCTAGAGTGACCCTTTTCAATGCTCTACAGTTGACTACAGTCACTATCCATCAATGACATCACCCCCCCCCCCCACCTCTAAACTGTCTGTAAGTGATTATCTAGGTGGACTTTGTTATACGCTGGAATCTACTCGACTGGCTTCCATCAGGACATCTGCTTCAGGCCCAATAAATATCCTTCTCAATTTCGGTCAGTTAAATTTGATATATTTTATACACACATATTTAGGATTCAATAATTACCACGATTACTTTTGCCATATGGGCCTTTACACAGTAAACCAACACGAAAATCAACACATGCAGTTTTCAGTATTGAAATTGGTATTTTCTTTGTTCTATTAGGATGAGTGT
>KN886392.1:0-20078 GCA_000934455.1 Apostichopus parvimensis
CTAAGACATTTAATTGTCAAATTGAGCAGTGCTCCGTTATAGTCTGGGAAAGATTTGCAGAGACCTAACCTGCAGGAGAGTACTCTTAACACTTTAAGCACGCTTAATTTAGGGGCAATACTGACAACCTTTTAAGGCTATTTAAGTGATACAAAGCCGTCATATTATCGTAGTCATTTAGTCAACCTTGCCTACATTCCCATTGCATAGTCAATCCCAATTTTTAATTTCCGAGTGTGGTAAACTCCCCGCAACATCCAAATTGTTCAAATGAAGTAACAATCATCTCTTTGATTTATCACACAGTAGTGACAGCTCAATAATTGTGGTTTATATTGTCAGGAAAGTGTGGCTATAGTATATTTCCTCTTCTGAAATATTGTGTGTTTTGATAATCCTTGCAGCTGTTCACTGTACCATATAAAGCTGAATGCAGCCTGTCGTTAGGCTGTATGGAAACGTAAATCAAATATGTTCAGGTGTTTCCGGTTATACAGAGCCATTGTACGTTGTCTTATTTCCTTGTTTTATTTTTTCATTTTTTTTTTATCGTTTTCATCGTTCCCTTGACTAGATCATGTTCACATTGAGAACAGTCGACATTTGCATAGTAACTTAACAAAGGTTTTCAAGGCAAGACCGTATACTGTAGTTTGTGCAACGAAAGAACAGATTACACAGATTTACACAGAAAAAACAATGTATATATAATTATTGCAAAGCAGGCAAGTTTTTAAGGATTCTTTCTGGTTGTCCTTCAAACAATTAGGCCTTGCTTTTTGGTTGTCCAAACAGCAAATATGGTTGTCCGGAAAAATGTAGCAAAATAAACGAGGCCAAATTTGGACACTGTATCAGAGATTTGTAGGTTTGGTGAATTGAACACCAAAGTTTGGGGTGTATGGACGATACCAATTTATCATATACCTACTTGGAGGTATTTAGTTACTGTGCAATCTATCTTTGGTGTAAACAAACTAGCGGGTCCTTTGGACGACCTCCAAAGCTGACTTTGGTTGTTCAGACAGAAATTTGATAGTCTAGGACGACCATTCATTTAATGTACCCTGCATCGTTTAAAATCACGACTGTATTAAATCTGAACTGTTGATACGTCAGCCATAAAACTGTAGCTATCATTTATATAAATTCAGTGCTTCTACTTTATTATACTGACAGTCATACAATACAGAATCCAGTAGTACTATATAGCTGCCAAGGGATAACATAGCCAGTGAGTTTGCTTGTGGGTTGTCGAAAGCTTGTTAACAAGTTTTCCGTCTGAAGAATAGAACTGAGTAAATAAAGATTCAAAGCATGTTATGCTTAGGAATAATTGTCCAACTTTAAATTTAGTCATTCAACTGGGCCTTGTTCAAAAGGTTAAGTGCACTGCATGAGTGAATCTCATTGAGTAGTTTGCCAGGGTGTAGGCAGGTCGGTGTATGTGTTTAAAAGCTGCAACGTGGACAGTGGCTCTAACTGAATCTCTGTACTCAGTAGGAAAAGGTTATAATAGAGTAAATTACCAGCAAAGTTAAAGGCCACAATAAGCTCTGAGTTTCTTCACCGAGGATTTTTCTCTGTCAATAACGAACCCTGTAACTCATGAAAATGCCTGCAGGTATTCCAGAAAACAATGGTAGGTTTCTAATCAGTTATTTGGTTAATTAGTTAATCGGGGTTATTGAATTGTCGTTGTTGTAATGAATATGTTTCTGTTGGTGGGATAATGACATGGGTTGGTATGATTAAGGCCCACCATGAAAGAATATGGGGCAAGTGTGTGGGGTACTGTATGTCTGTATGCTATATTCTAACTGATAATATTCCCTTCATCCTATTACCTTGTCATTCTGGATATAAACAGTGTTTGTATATAATGAAGACAGGAATGGCACACACATATTTATCAGATCTGTGTGTACTTTGCAGTATTAGACAAAGTTAATGGATGTTTGTCCACACTCCTGTAGGCACATTTAATTAAAGAGTTTGTTTAGTGTAATAGTGTTACCAAGTGACAGTAACAACATATTTACAACTGTTTCTTTTTACATTTTAAACAAATGGTTACAGTACATTGTTTGTTATGAATTGATAAAGTTGTGTAAAAATGATTGTGTAAATACCAAAATATTGAAAATAGTACCAAAAAAATCTATCAAAAAGAAAAGAAAAAGAGACTGCTTTGAAAGAAATTATGTGTAGAACTGCAGTATGTGTATACATCTTATTGAGTAGTACTGCCTGCTGTACATACTGTATGCATTATGACATTCCCAGTGTGTACAACATTTCTTATATTGTTCATTATAATCATAAATGTAAAAGATGCTGCTTAATATTCAAATGAACAGTTTTAGAATTATGCAATATTTAAAGTAGGAAGATCATTTGAGACATGTGTTTTATGCCATTGATTACTGGGATTATAATGAAGTTAAGAAATCAAGATCACATGGAAAAATGTGTGCATTTATTGTGTGTGTACATGCAAGATCCTATGTAATGAATATTGGCGACTATGTTAATACAGTGCAGTATGTTTGAGGACCAGGCAGAGCTGCATAAAGCAATTCATGCAAGTTCTGTGCTTTATCTTTTCCATGCACTTTTGGTGACCAGCTCTGCGTTGTTTCGAGTCTCTACTCGGGTAATTTAATTCATCCAGTATCGCATTGCAAAATGCTATACAAAATTGTCAAGTTGCTATATACTAGTGTTAAGAAGTATAGCAGTGTTCTATACAGGAACTATAGTGTTTAGAGAGAGAGAGAAAACAAAACAAACTGAGCTTTCAAAAATGCTTCACAAAGATTTGAACAAGTGAGCATTATTCCTGGCTACTTTGTTAATAATATTTCCTTCCTACAAGTAATTGGATAACTTCCTATCATGTACACCACAGTGTAGTGAAGTACAATGTAATAGGGACTGTTTCACAAACATTTGTATTGTTGCTGTTTTATCAGAAAGAGAGTAGAGAGATCGGGATTTGGAGGGGGGGGGGGGAGGGGGGGGGGTGCATGGGGGTGTCTCACCCCCAAACTTGGTAAAACTGACGATAGTTGGAAAATTGGAGTGCGACAGTTTCTTCAAAATTATAGCGGCGTGCTTAATTTGATGTTGCATGTCCATTCTGTCAGAGGTCAAAATAATCATATCATTACTAACAGACACCCAGCCTTCCCCCCCCCCCCACGCCCTCAGGCCCTTCAACAAAAAGAAAGAGACCAAACTTGAACAGCCTCACAACCCAGGCCTCACCATAGTGAATACAATATTATGTTCACCGATAAGAATGATAAATGAATAAACAAAGCTAAGTTACATAATAGTCTTGAAGCATATTTGCAGATGATTAGATATCTTTGTTTAATAGTAATCCACATGATTTATGTAATTTGTCTAAAAGAAACATTTTTTTTCTTCTCATTTGATGGATTAGATGCAAAGTGCAATGTGAATGCTGTAAATAATGATGGTGTGACAGCCCTACACGAAGCAGTCGTTAGGAATGATGCTAAATTAGTGGAAGAACTCTTGGTGAGAGGCGCTGACCCAAACATAGAAGCTACTTCTGGGTAAGAGAACTAAACTTTATATTAATTCAAACCAAAACATATTTTGTTTGAATTTTTTATGTAAAACTTTCTCCTTGGTCGTTGTGTTTATTTTTGAAATTTGGATATGTTCAGCGTGGTTAATGCTCAATATACCTCGAAATGTGATCACAAAATATAAATAGGGCCAATTTCAAATTTGGGAGCTCCGAGCACAAATTTGTATTCCTTTTTTTTTTCAACTAAAGTGTTTGAAAACTGATAAGGATGTCTGTGCTTAATATGTATGCTATATTTTTACCAAAGTACTTTGTGTGTATGTGAATAACATATCGTGTTTCCTCAAAGTGTAAAATGTGCAAACCACGTTTGCTGCAAATTTACATTCAGTTTATGTAGTGAAGCCTGCCAGTTTAGCCACCATATTAAAAAATCACACGTCATATGCAGTAAATGCATAGATATGTTCAAACTTCAATGCAAAAATATTAATATCACACACTACTGCTTTCATTGTGTAGTTGTTTTTAGCTATGAATAAGTTTTGAAGATGCTCTCCAGATATGATAAGAATAATACCATTGTTATTGCTTCTACAAATTCAGTTTGTGTACGTAGTAAAATGTTTTAGTTCAGTCAACATGACTACAATTCACAGACCATACACAAAATGCTGCCCGCTTGGCTGTTTTTAAGATACGTTACACAAACAGTAAGTACTGCTGTTATTAATATCTTTAATACGAAGCAATCGCAGATACTTGAGATACAATAGAAGTATACCATTGTCATATAGTCAAATACACCATTGCCATAGCAACCATTTTGAAGATTTTATGTCCAAAGTTCAAAATCTCTCTAGGATTCAACTGACATACTGTACAATATTGCCTTTGTCAATCATATATTGATTTTATTTCCGTTCATCTTTGTATCATTTTGTTTTAGTTTTCAAAAGCTGTGAAATATATTAAAAAAAATATAAATGAGTCATAATTTAAAATTTTATCATTTTACAGGAAATCGGCAGGTAAAAGCCCCAAGGCATTAGCAGAAAGCAATCCAGAAATATCGGCTCTTATTGAGAAAGCTTCAAAAATTCCATTGGGACAAACAAAAGATAACTCGGGTACAGCCATCTTGTTCTATATTCAATGTACAATGTGGTAACACAGTGTGTATGGAATCAAAAGATTTTAAGTTGTGTTACACTTTTTTTACTCTGTCAACAAGTTCAAAGTAATAATGTCCGTTCAGACCTCTATATAATTATACACATGTATGCTGATAGGAACAGTATTGCAATTTTGCCCTGAAATCAGATGAACTCCAGATCGTCTGCATAAACTGTGATCTGATTAGATTATGATCATGCCTGTGAATCTTGTCCTTTGACCTGATGTCCTCAAGATCTCACATGTAAATCTTGCTGTGATCTGATGAGAAAAAAGAACATGCCTGTGAATCTTTTCTTATAATCTGGTAAATCAAAATGATGTGTGTAACAGTTGTCCTGTGAGATCATAAGATTGTGTTAATACCTATGAATGTGAATCTGATTGACATCAAGATTATGCCTACTGTATGAATCCCATCATGTGATCTGATGAGATCATGATTTCGTACGGTAATCTCATTGTGCGATCTGATGACATCATCGTGCATATGATTCTTGTCTTGATCTGATGAGATTAATATCTTGTACACTAATCTATTCCTGTGATCTGAATTATATGACAGATTATGCCTATGAATCCCATCATGTGATCTGATGAGATCATGATTTCGTACGGTAATCTCATTCTGCGATCTGATGACATCATCATCCTTGCATATGGTTCTTGTCTTGATATGATGAGATTAATATCTTGTACACTAATCTATTCCTGTGATCTGAATTATATGACAGATTATGCCTATGAACATTTTCCTGTAATCTGATGACATCAAGATTTTGCAGATTACTTTTGTACTATGATCTGTTGCATATGCAATGTCTTGGACACATATGATAATATTTATATAAACATATGTCACATAATAAGTTTTCAATGCACATTCAATTATCGTCTGATTGATAAAATCTAGTACATATTTCTGTAATTAACCGTTTCCACCCCTAACCAGCTTTTTTTATTTTCATCTGCATAGTATTGACAATAGATGACCAAACACCCAGTGAGTTGAGTTCTGGAGATACTGAAGATATCACAGAAAATTCAGCTACTGAAGTTTCAAGTCCCAGTCCCGTTCAAGTAAGTTTCCATCTGCACAAAAACAAATACATTTCAAAAACATTTGAAAGCTACATAATGTACTATGGCAATGATGGGGTAGTGATGATTGCAATGAATGTGGACCGTTATGTGCATTGTCCTACTATTGAAAACTACATCTGCATGTTGGGTGTCATTAGGGTATTACAGATTATCACTTGTAGAGTACAGAAAGAAGCTCTACTTTCCCTCAAGGGAGGAGGGATGGGGGTTGGTTAAGGAGAGGCGGGTGTATTGACAAACGCTTAAAATTAATCCAGAAATTTGAGGGAACAGTTCTGTTCATTTTGAAACCTCTGCAACTTTTGACTGAATGTATGGTAAGTTAAATGGTTTGATGTTGCAAAACTTGACTTAATGACTGTCAGAGTTAATACAGAGACACATGTTAGACAAGCAGAAGGGCAAATGAGTTACCTTACATTTAGATCCAAAAAGAAAATTAGCAGTTAGCAGTGAACAGTGGAAGTTTAGATTGTAGTGAGCATTATGTGGAGAAAAAAGAAAATTGTAGCAAGGAGAGGCCTAACAGTACATTTTCAGGAACAGAGAAAGAAGTTTGTTTCTCTTATATTTCTTGATGCCAGTAAAGCCTATTCATATTTAATTTCTTCATCCCTGTCGGTTTCACCATCAATTGTGGAAAGTTGCTGAGTTTACCCGGCAGTGTCTCACTGAGTACAAGAGTTCAAGATCTAATAGTTTTTCATTTTCAAGACGTTTCTAAAAATCGTTCTTTTCCAACTTCAGAATCACAACACTGCTGCTCCTGAGTTGCCAGCACCTGAACCAGAGCCTGCGTTGGTTGACCCTCGCTTACGTCTCCTTTGGCCAAAGCCACAGCAGATGACCACACAGAATGAAGGAACAGATTTGATACTGCCTCAAGAGTTCACAATTAAGGTTTTGCCATCACCGTCAGGAGGTAAGGAGAACAGTGTTTTCTACCGCACGTAACTACGCCGTCTCCTAAGTAGTCAGATATGTTGGAAATGGAACATGAAAAAGTCAAATTCATAAGTATATTTCTTTCTCTGTCTTGGTATCTTCTTTTCTTGATATTGCTTCTAATCATGTGTGGCCATTTGGTCAAAGGTCAAACTTTATATTCCAAAAATATCTTACTATTTTTTCAGTGGCATAGACATGAGAGTATAATACAGACATGTTTTCATAGGAGGTGGCATAGAAGGTGGTGGCCAGTTCTGTGTCTAATTTCTGGTCAGCTTTTCAACCTATATTACGGTTTAGCAAAGAAAGTCACCGATTGTGAGAGCTGGATAGCTCAGTTGGTAGAGCACTGGGCTTGTAACCCAGAGGTCATTGGTTCAAATCCCATTCCAGCCATTAATATCTTTACTTTTCTCCATTGTCTAAAATTTCCCAGTCAGTTGTCTGTAATTCATTACTTTATATTATGTTGTGATAGGATGTTTCATTTAACCTTTAGTGTTTGTCAATGCAAAATGTTATTGCAACATAACGAGAGCATTGAGTATTACAACCCTTTAGCAACTGAAGGGTTACATACCATGGAGATAAGAACAACTGGTGCAGCATTTACATTAACAAGTACAGATGTTAATGCAACTGTCATAGATTGGTCCCCTCTATCAGTATTTCAAATTACTTCAGAGTGGAAGTAATTTCCTTATCAAAGTCTCCTTTGATAACATCATTAAATATGTAAGAGGATTGGGGAAAAGGCACAGCAAGCTTAAATGGTTACTAGTGCTCTAATTTGCATAGACTGTACTATTAAAAGGTTTTTTGGGGCGGGGATGAGGTTGGAGGAAGGTTCTGTTGCGTGTTTTGCTACTCCCTGCTGGCTTGTAGCATTTATTGGCAGTTATGTATTGGTTTTGGGGTGGAGATGAGGGCTGAGGAAGGTTCTGTTGTGTGTTTTGCTGCTCCCTGCTGGCTTGTAGTATTTATTGTCATTAGTTATGTAGTGTTTGTTGTACAAGTTCATCTGTGACTGTTATCTGCAGCAAAGGAAACACTGAAGTCTCTATTGAGGATGTTATGTTACAGATCTAACTTAAGAGATATATTGCTGATCAGTTGCCAGCAAGATACTTGAGGTAAAGAAATATCCTTCTTCCTTACTTTGCTTTTTCTTTATTTTCTTTCCTTTTCTGTTTACATCAGTTCACCTGGAGAAGCAGGTTGATATATGGACAATACAATCAGCAATGTTACAGGATCTGGGATTTAAACCTGCCTTGGAGAGTGGTTTGGAAGGGAAGGATGCCCTGGTCGTGTGCCTTATCAATCAGCAGCTATTTCAAAAGAAGGAGAGCTATAGAATCGTGGTGAATGAATCTCAGGTACAGATGATATGCAGTGACATCTCAGGGCTATGGTATGCCAGCTGTACTTTCCTGAATCTCGTAAGATTATGCGGCGAGGAGGGTTTACCGCAACTCAAGGTAAAGTCTTACTTCTAAGTTATTCCGATAAAGGTGTTATGTGCATTCCAAATGGAGCACAGTTATGGTAGTGTTTTGGTTTTCTGGATCAAAAATATGACTTTGGCTTGTGCTGGATCTTATCAGGATGGAAATGTAATAATAATTAGAAAATGATGTAAGTAAACTGTGAATATTAAGCATAGTGCAGCATTTTCTAAAACAGTAAGCATAAGGGGGTGTGGACAGTTTATTGACAGCTTTCATTTATAACGGAGAGAGTAATAATAATAATGATACTCGATTTTTATATAGCGCTTTATACCAGCAATAGGTCTCAAAGCGCTTTACAGACGTTATATTACCCCTGGTCAATGATAACCTGTCCCAGAGACAATCCCTCCAGGCGGCTGAGTAACCATGTTTGTTTTCAAAATCTTTTGGACAATATGTTTGGCATGTGTCACAGATAGACCAGAACTGAGCTAAGAATCTCTATTAAGGAAGTAGAGATAAATAAGTAGCAGATAATATCTTTTCCAAATGAAAACTTCTCTGGTGACGACAAGAGTTGTTAGATGTTCATCTTCCTCACACAAATCAGTATGTACATTTACAAATGTATGAACGATACAGTATTGATACACACATATGATGCGTACAGTATATGATGTGATATTGAAACGTGAAATATATGATGCATTTAACATTTGAGATATATGATGTATTATACATGCAATGTAAACAGTATATGATGTAAACAATATATTTTACATGTAACATATGGTATGTATGATATATTGTACATGCAATGTAAACAGTATATGATATAAACAATACATTATACATGTAACATAAAATATATCGATATATTGTCCATGCAATGTAAACAGTATATGATATTAACAATATATGACAAATGTTATATATAATACAATGTAATATATGAAATATAACATATTATACTCTATACATGCAATGTAAATAATATATGATACATATAATATATATACTATATAATATGTGAAGCATTACATATGGTACAAAGTGCCTACTTGTGTACGTATGTGGATTGCGATCTTGGTCTAATTTCCTGTTGTAAGTTGTCAATCTGAGCCTATTCTCAGACCCAGTCTTCTTTATCAGAACTGAGAACATGTCACAAGTATGCTGATATTTCTTTCTGTGGTATCCAAGTTTATTTAACTATTTAATGTTGTCTTTCTGTAGATTAGTGATTGGCCAAGCCTGGCTCACAGAGCAGTTATGTTAGACATGTCTTCCGGTAGAATTCAAACCATTGTAAGTATGATTAGCTTTCCTACTTTTGGTGATTTTGACACAAACTTTCTATAATACGACAATATGCTCACTTTATAACTTGTCAAAATAGGTTAAACTGTCACACAGAAATGTCTGAGGTGTACGCTATCATTTCTATTTTCAGCGCAGTTTAACAGGAATTAAACAGCCATTTGGGACTATTTTCTAATGCTAGAACCACTCTAGACTGTCTCTCAAAGTCATGCTTTGAAGCAGTCATACTGACAGTATGAACAGTTCCTAACCTTTATTAAATAGAAACAGTATATTCATACTGTCAGTACAGAGTGCTTTGGAGCTTGTCAAGAAAGTGCAGTATAATTAGAAAAAGTTGTCCTAAAAAGGTGGTTTCAATGACAATATTAAACTCCCTGCAATGTCAATATCCCATCACATATGCATGATATCGATTTGTGTGTTATATTGGTATTGGAAGTTGATATGTCGCACCATTCTGCTTTTGGAAAATAATATGTCAGTTATGGACACAGAGCCAAATTTAACCTTCATCGTTCTTGTACATACAACTTTGGCAAACACAGGTGGGTACGACGATTCACTCCAATGTTTATCTTTTGCCCCCCCCCCCTATTAGTGGTGGGTTGCACCTTTGTTTGGTGAAGTTCTTGCCCTTTTGTTATGAGTGTTGGTGCGAGGGGTACGACAATTGAGCCCAGCTGAAGAAGAAAGAAAAACAACCAAATAGTAAAGTTTTTGTGTATACTATTGCCGTTCATTAAATTTGTAATGTTTGGAATGGCAATATTTAATTCTAATTATCAAATTCACCTGCTTGGTTCTAACAGTTGTAATAAGTTTTGCTGTTAAGCTCCATACAGCATTGTATTGAGTATGGTTTCATATCATAGGCTTAATGCAGCTTCCATTTAGTGCACATTGACCCCGATAAATGGTTCATTACAATAAAGTCTGTTTATTTATTTTTAAACTTTTTCAGCTCTTTGCCAGTTGAATACATTTAAGTATTTTCTTCTATTCACCAAAAACTTTCCTTTCCTTATTTCTCCAATTTTTGTTCTCTTTTCTCAGGATTATCTACTATTCCAAGTGAACACACTTAGTGTACTGAAATTTAATGAAGTAAGTCAATCATACCGAAAAGTTCATTCATTCATTGAAGTGTGTGCAATTTTTTTTCTTTATCACAACATAGTGACTAATAATAAAGGTTTTGTAGAAAAGAACATTTTTATTTTATATCCAACATTCTACTTAAGAATATACAGGGGGAAAAAAATATATACATATATATAACAAACCTGCCATTGATGGATCAAAAATGGCCGGTTATGTTGATCTGCAATATGCTATGAAACTAGTTTGAAGCCTTTAGCTATGGTTTTGGAATAGTAACCTTACAACAGCTGTTGCTGTGCAACTCGGACATCTGCAGAGCTATCAATGTAATTATCTTGATCAAACAAAGTTAGCGTTCACAGATTGCATAACATATTTGATGTATATTAATTCCACAAAATTGTGTAGATATGAAAGCACAGTGTACAAAACCTGATTTAATCGTACGTTTGTTTAGCAAATTGGCTAATGTTGTATCATCTTGCAGTATAATAGACTAGACATGTCTAGACATTTGTAGTTTACTATGAAGGATTTTAAGAAACGTTGTAGATTGAAAGTTTTCCACAGTATTTGTTTTTTAGATGTTTTAACATGATTTAGACACCACACGTTAAGACACGAAAGAACAAATAAAGACAGTGCACCATGGAGAAAGATTTGTTGTGACTGTATTTCTGCAATGTAAAAATGACAGTGATGACGTCATAACTGTAACCGAGCAATCGCGAGAAGAGCTATGCGATTATTCAACTACAAAAAAAGAGTCGACTATCTAGTATGAGTATTGACCTAAAACTTTTAACGTTGCTGAAGAGCATTCAACAGGGGAGCAGTTCCAACATCCTTTATATTTGTTATATTCATCCTTGTGTAAGTCATTGCTCGGTTGCTCTCAGTTTTCTTTAGTTAAATTGCATGTCAACCTCTTTCTCCCTTTATGAGTGTCGGTGGAGAGCAGCTTTGGAGAAGCAGTCTAGCACTAGATAATTTGTTGTGTTTCTTTCATAACATAACTTGCTGTGTTCTTTTCACCTTAACTTGTACTTCTCTCTTTGAAAATACGTTACTTTTTATCAGTGGTTACTGTTTATAAGTAGTGTTTGCCTGTTTTCAAGTGGTGGCCACTTATAATGTGTGCAACATCAGTTAAAATTATTATTTAATTTTTTTTTCAGCTTCACTTTTACATCAAAGTCGCAAAAGACTCAAAACTAGAAACACTGATTCCGTATCTTCCAAGGTAAAGTACAGACCGTCGTTTGTAATATTGAATAAAAAAAAATATATAATTTCTTTTAACATTTTTAGCATTAATGACCAGTATTTGACTTTCTGGCGTATTTGGTCGCAATACTGATGACCTTTGACCTCACTCATGTGCAAAACCAAATGTGTGTCCTCTTCTTCAAACAAGACATTATGTGAACTCATCGATGGTGAAATTTTGTAGCTCTTGAATCTTTTACCCTTTAGGAAGGATAATTCCTAAAAAATATGTGTTTGGAATATTAATAGTCACTTAAAAGTGAAAGACTGCCATGCAGGCTGTGTATGTAGATTAATAGGTCAAAGGTCAAATTATGTATATACACGTCATGCTATGTGCATGCATTCACCGATTATCACACCTGTGAGTTTATCCCCAGGCTTAGTTTACATTAATGACTTTTCTGAGCTGTTTCTCTCGGGTTCAAACTATGCATTTAATGCTGATGACCTTTCTACGATACTTCTTTGCTATTGATGACCTTTCTACGATACTTCTTTGCTATTTCAAACAGCGAGCTGTTGGACATGGAGGTCTACTGTAACTACCGTTTCATGAATGTCGTGCCTCACATCGATTCGTTCGCTGACGTACAGCTGACCCCTGACACTTTCAGGCTTTACAGACAAGTGCTTTCATTATTCAGTAATAATCGGTAAGTATCCATTGCCTCGTGGTCACATAGGGTTGATTCGTGTTTGGGAGTGGCATGAATACTTCCCCAAATACGTTATTTTGAGAGTAGATAGAGCGTGTGTACTCATGTGGTTGTCGTATGTAAATCCTTATAATGAAACACAGTGTATCATAACTTAACACTCAAGCACTTGAAACAAAAAATACTTGAACTGGGCATGACAATACATTTGCTCCTGTTACATTTTTAGTCACAATATGCTCTCAGAAGTTGGTATTAAAAGATGGTTTTGATTTGTTCGTTAGATGCAGCACTTCCCAAATAGTTATTGGTAGGAAAATGGTGAAAGGACAAATTTAACAGTACCTACTAATGACCATGTGGTTATATATGTCCCAACATGTCATTGTACATTATATTCCGCACAGGTGTCACAGTATAGGCAACCCCACCCCCTCCCACCCTATTCCTTGGTCTTTTTTGCCTGTGTACCTTCTTTAGTGTTTTTTTTTCGTTTCAATACTTTGATCATAAATTAAATTTTTCAATCATGAGATTATTGCGTTTCAATGAATTATGATAATTCTTGAAAGAAGCAATAATTATGAAGGAATTATATCAATATTTTTTCATTAATATAAAGAGTCTGGGGCAACATGGTTCCTTACCAATCCATGATGGGCATCACCAATTTTTTTTTTTTTTTTTTTGGCATTCACGACTATTCTTTCAGATCTGTAAATATTGGACCAAACCTCTCTAGGAAGCTTCTCTCTGAGAATGTCACACTGAACACTGAGGGAGAAACACCGACAGAGTGGCCAATGAGTCTGGAGGACAAGCTGAGACTGATGGGTGTCAAGCAGGAGGACACCGTCATGTTCTGTTCCAACGAGATGGACGCAACGTCGCAGATTCAGTTTCCTCTTGGCAGTATTGGAGTTCACTATGGTACAAGGGTAAGATAAAGTCAGTATTATGCCTTGGCCCCTTAAAAATCACCTTAGTCACAGAAGGCTTTAATAGAGAGGTTTGTTGAAATTGGAAGAAGCAACTTTGAGGTACAGGAGTGTTATGATTTTGTTTCATTGCTTTGAAGAAAAAGTGATTATAAAGTTTCAAATTTGTTTGGACGTCACACAAACATTGTCAGAAAGACGTCAACAATTTCTTGTTACACTGGTGTACTTCATATAGATATAATTCTAAGTGGCTATATAAATATTATGTCATTGAAGTTTTCTCTTTATTACATTATAATATAAAGTTTGGGGAAGGGGGTGGAGGGTAAGTACTCAAATTAATAAACCAAATATTGTCTAACATCATGATGTACCGTAAAACAAAATTGTCTAGCCCATTAATTTTTTATTCCATGAATTGTTTAGCCCATTAATTGTTTATTCCATTAATTGTTTAGCCCATTATTTGTTTATTCCATTAATTTTTGCTCTTTACTTTTATGATATACAATGATCTTTAAGCCATAGATCGTTGTGAATAATTAAAGAGTACATCAAATGGTGGAGCCGAGGTAAGGTTGGTTAAGGCTTACTACCTTGTGTGATTATCCACCTACAAAGTACCTACAAGTCAGAATTATATATTATTAACAGACAAACCCATTCCTATTCCTGTTAGCCTAAGGTTTTTCACTAAGTATGTAAGATGGTCTACCTTCAAATTCATCATAATAAGCTGCTTCTTTCCAAAGTGTTTAGTTTTCTCCTCTTCCCTTTTTTTCCCCCGCAAAATAATGAGAAAATTAAGAAAAACCTGACCAGCATGTCTGTGTTTACAAATCGGTAGCCACTACATTTTGAATAATACATTGCAACTGCTAAAGCAAACAAAACTTGAACTTTCATTTTTCTGGAATTTGTATGTAAAGGTGCCAATTAGTTGTGCTAAATTCAATGATTGGTTTAAAGAAATGACCTAATTTTTGTGGTTGTGTGGTTCCTAACAGTACAAGAAGGGGTGAAAGAGATATTGGCTATTGGAGAGGTTAGTTCATATTTCGTATGCATAGTCAGAGTTTAAAGGTAATTAAATAGTCCAGTTTGTCCTAAAAATATGTTTGTAGTTTAGAAAAAGAGATATAGGTGTACAATTAATTTTTGGTAACCATGTCAACAGAGGTAAGACAACCAGGGAGGAAAACTTTTATTTTGAGGATCATGAAAGCCTGGTGATGTAATGAATGTGTGGGTGTGTGTGCTGTAGCCATAGGTGAAGGTAAATCACAGATTATAAACTGAAGTTTGTAGCAGTGATACATGTCCAGCATTATGCAATAGTGAATGATCCTTAATCCAGGATCATCTGTATAGTATATATCCAGATATTCTAGGATAATATGGAGTCAGATGGATAATTACCTCATTTCTCTTTCAACAGGATTCTTCAGATTTTGTTACAGCTGGGAAGAACCTATTCAACAATGGGTATGTATGACCAACATGTAGGTAACACTCACTGTATTCAATTCTTAAATGTTTCCATAGAAATGATTGCAGAAATAGATTTTGTCAAATTGTATACTTTAGTTTACAAAGTAATAGTTCCTCCCAAGTTGTTATGGAAACAAAGGGATATTCCCAGCAGGAGATTATTGTTTCAGAAATGTGCTGTAAATATTCTGCATATGTTGGTGAAAACCATGAATGTCTGTCTATCTGTCTGTCTGTCTATCTATCTATCTATCTATCTATCTATCTATCTATCTATCTATCTATCTATCTATCTATCTATCTATCTATCTATCCGCCTGTCTGTCTGTGTATCGATCAATCAATTGATCATCCATCCATCTGTCTGTCTATCTATCTATCTATCTATCTATCTGTCTGTCTGTCTATCTATCTGTCTGTCTGTCTGTCTATCTATCTATCTGTCTGTCTGTCTATCTGTCTGTCTATCTATCTATCTATCTATCCGCCTGTCTGTCTGTGTATTAATCTATCAATTGATCATCCATCCATCTATCTGTCTATCTGTCTATCTGTCTGTCTATCTATCCGCCTGTCTGTCTGTGTATCGATCTATCAATTGATCATCCATCTATCTATCTGTCTGTCTATCTGGGAACAGCAAGCTGAGTGACATCATCATATCCAGGGAATTGATAACGTCTTTCTTCTTCTTTGCAACACAGAAATCTGTAGAGAAAGATGGTATTAGCGGAAATGAACTTAGTTGAAGTCTTGAATTAGGAATACATTTGTCGATGAAGCAAAAATTGAAATCTATCGCACTTCTAGAAAAATGTACAAGAACATATGGAAGAACATGTGCCATTATGACATCACAGACCACACACTGTGATTTACTTCATAGAGTAATTAAAAACCCAGGCAACTTTGGTAATTTCAAAAACCAAATAACTATAGATGAGTGGTATGCTGTGTAGTATATTCCACTGTGGATTGTAAAAGCTATGACCGTAATATATCATGCATTGTCTGTTTCCCTTTAGGATTGGATTCATAGTGACCCCAGGAACAGCAACATGGAACAGGTGAGTTTTCTACTTTCTTTTATTCTTCTTTTTTGGGGGGTTGGGGGGGGGTGGGAGGAGATTGAGGGGGGAATAAGTGCAAGTTTTTCAAAGTAAGGTAGACAGTTTCTAACATATTGAAATTAGACCTGACACCATTATTTTAAACCTGTTTTCCTATCAGGTAAGCATGTCAGAAATTGGACATTCATCTCAGTTATTTTCTTTCAACTTTTCATTTCATTTAATTATTGATTGATTGATTTGTTTGTTTATTTATTATTATTTTTTCAGCATTGGGGGAAGTCCTGAAACAACCATCAAAAATATACTCAATGCCACCAAATGTTGCCGTACCAATGGCGATGCAGTGGGTATGCTGATGGTGAAGTGGGCAGGGAGGACATTCCTGGACCACTGCAGCTTGGCATGGCCCGGTATAGTTACTGCCAGTGGGTGCTCTTGGAATACTGCCGTTGATGAGGTAGGACAATTTCTACGCTACTTTGTGAAATGCAGACTCACATATCCCATTACAATTAGTTAAGTATGCATGCCTTTATTCGCTAACTCTTCATTTTGTTAATGGTTAGAAAACTATGAAAGATATCAGATTGTATGAGTTATAAGGTTTATCAGATGCATTGGACGTTACATCATACTGCGCCTCGGTGGATCCCTAAACACACTGAATAATTCATATATAATGCAACGACAATGTGCGTTACTTTGCTTTATCTATGGCTGTCAGATGCATGCATTATTATTTTATTAATTATTCACACAGATTACTTGAAAGCCTTGTTTAATAGCTTTTTCTCAACTGTGTAGATCAATGAACATATTATAATATATATATATATTTTAAGGAAAACTTTCATATAAGAAATTCCTTGTTGAATATTCATTGTGATATCTTTACATGAAAATCCTCCATTTTGATTTGTTTCTGCTTATTTTTTTTGTCCAGTCTCATATTCACAATCATTTGGCACAAGTGATTAATTACTTGATCTATCAAGATGCGGAGTGTACTCTCGGCGACGTGATTCTTGAGATGGGGAAGGCCTGTACTCTCTTAAACAGAACCTTCTGCAATGCTGCTGCATCCACTGAAGCGAGTGACTCGATCCAACCGATGGACGGGGGGTCATTCTTATGCCAGCTGTTATATAAGCCTGACGACACCGATCTCACACACATGACATCGGAGGTCGCACAGGTAAACTGGACTATCTGTAAAACTAACTGATAATGTCAAGCTGAGTTGGATGATGGGTCCATACTTTATGTATGGTCTTTCTATGTGCCAAGATTGATTTCAATTTATGTTGAGTTGAATTATTAACTTATAGCTCCCATAGGGAGGATGAGATATTGTAGTTCCTTTGCCAGTTGGGCCGAATACAGCTATGTCTGTTGCCATAGCAACAGTTGACATGGTAATATTTATTTTCCTAAGTAGCTACTCTTGGGGGGTTACCCCAGGTGGGTAACCACCCATGGTGGGTAACCACCAATGGTGGGCTACCCCAGGGTAACCAGAAGTAAATGACTGAGGGAGGAGTCAAAAAGTGTCCCTGTTTGTATGTGGTGTGCATGTGTGTGTGTCTGTGGTGTGAATGTGTGTGTGTTCAATTTTGTGTCAAAAACTCCTGGACTCTTCAAACTTGGTGGGAAGGTACCCTAACGTGAACCCTTGGGTCTTGCATTCCCCCAGAACCAAAGGTCAAAGTTAGTTAGATAGACCAATACACAGAGTATCATAGGAGCTCTATGAGGCAGCTGTTAATTTGGCAGAGGTGATTTACATTGCTAGGATCTCATAAAGTTTGAGTAGAACCTGTTTACTGTGTAACTTCAAACTGGAAAAGAGCAAAAGAAAGCTTTGGCTGGATTGGGATTTGTAACCAGTGACCTCAGGATTACCAGCCCTGTGTTCTAACTGTCTGCAGACATTCTTGCATCTGTAAGTGCTCAATGAACACACTACAGAACTATCCAGTCCTTAGTTGGTGACCAACACTTTCTCGCCATTTTCTTTACTGGGTGGGCCAGTCAGAAGCCATGAGTACCTTGCATACCGTGTATTCAAATGGGGACACCAGGCGCGTAGCCAGGATTTGCCAAGGGAGGGGCGAACCTGTAGGCAAACTATTAGATCCGTAGATTCTGCATTGAAAACTATCTAAGCGTAGCGCCACTATGAGTTGGCGCTACGTTTACAGAAAATTTTGGCTGAAAATGCCTCCCAGATCGCTGGAAATGGCACTTCCCAGGCCTTGTAAGTTGCATCTAAGCTTGAAATTACTAGTGATATCATAAAAACATACAAAATAAAAAATAAAAATATGCTCAAGGGGGGGTGGTTGCCCCCTTCCCCCCCCTGGCTACGCGCCTGGGGAACACTCCTCAATTTCTCTTCCAGTTTAATTACAATTTCTAATTCTGTTTTCTGTTGTTCATTAAGTTAAACTGTATAACTTTCGCTAGCATTGTTCCTTTCCTGTTTTTCTCCCATTTCTGTAGAAAGTAATGCTTAGAATGCGAAAATGTCAGTCCAGTTTGAAGAAAGGGAGCAAGGTGCCTTTAAATGCTACAGCTGTCCTTGAGCTTTATCTGGTCTCAGATTTGATACTTTGGGCAGCAAAGTGAGTATTTGTTTTGCTGGGGTTTTGTTTTTTTCTCTTAAAATATTTATTTATTTACAGTATTCTTGGAAAATAGATTATCTGGTTTTAGAAATGATACGAAATAACTAGAAAGATGTTAGTTCGATGAATTATAAGCCCAAATATGATATTGAAATGTCATGTGGATGATTCTATAGGTGTATGTGAAGGCTAAAGGTTTATTATAATATCAATGTCGGTTGTCATTGTTTCATAAATAACAATTTTTTTTGTGGATAAAACTTGGTGATATATGGTCACCTAAGAAAATAATATTTCCATGGTTACGGTTGCAAAGGTTGGAAAATATTTACAAGCCCCGATTCATAAATCAAATGCTTCTGTCTACACTGCATATTCATTATTAGATGTACGTAACCCCTATAGTCGTAAATGTATTTTTATATAGATGTAATAACAGTCTTTTCATCAAGGGTGCACAGCTGACAAAAACTTGTAATTTTACTTTTGGATAGGGTGACGAGAAGCCTGGTGATTGCCGGGAGTAAACCCAAAGACGGATCTAATGTCGGGGTAAAGGTGGTCAATGCCGGAATTGCGAATTTAACAGCAACGACCAAGACAGACTGCGCCAACAAGTGAGTCAATTTCAAAATATGTCGGTGTTTACATTTTCGCTCTGATTAGGAGGACCTTGGCCCTATGATGGGATTGGTCGCTAGAAAGTTTGGCTCTTAATTACCGTGATCAATAATATTATTCCATTGAGTGCAGACAAGTCCAGCAGAGCACTTCTCTTACATTACAACTAGTTGTAACTTTACACAGCTCTCCTAGGACATAATACATAGAAAGGTCGTTAGTTGGGATGATTTCTTTGCCATTTTCAGTTGCGAAGGTGTTAATAGCATGAGTAGTGTTTTAATAAACATATTTGAAAACAAAATTATCATACAGAGTTGTGGTAGATATATTTGATGCTTCATGCAGAACTGGGGGTTGCTATAATTATGTACAGCACCATTCCATTAAAAATTACACACTTTTGTAAAGAGAAATATGCATAATCCCAAACCACTAAAATGCAAGTTTCGTCTCTTTTCCTTGTTTTCTGTTCACTAATTATGTTTTTTTTGCTATCTTTCATTAATCAGGTTGCTGAGTCTAATGGAGGAATACCGTAATGTCTGGCTGAAGACCTGCCACCCTTCTGGCCTTTTGGAATCACTTTCTTTCTTTGGCTGCATCTTGGATAAGCTGGTCCCACAACAGACCTCATAGCTGCCTCTCGGCTTGTCCCACAACAGACCTCATAGCTGCCTATAGGCTTGTCCCACAGCAGACCACATAGCTGCCTATTGGCTT
>KN886392.1:20374-30375 GCA_000934455.1 Apostichopus parvimensis
CAACAGACCACATAGCTGCCTATTGGCTTGTCCCACAGTAGACCACATAGCTGCCTATTGGCTTGTCCCACAGCAGACCACATAGCTGCCTATTGGCTGGTCCCACAACAAGAACATAGCTGCCTATAGGCGTGTCCCACAACAAACAAAACCACACAGCTGTCTATTGGCTTGTCCCATAACTGACCACATAGCTGCCTATAGGCTTGTCCCACAACATACCACATAGCTGCCTATTGGCTGGTCCCACAACAGACCACGTAGCTGCCTCTCGGCTTGTCCCACAACAAGCACATAGCTGCCTATAGGCTTATCCCTCAACAGACCACATAGCTGCCTATAAGCTTGTCCCACAACATACCACATCTATTGGTTTGTCCCACAACAGACCTCATAGCTGTCTATTGGCTTGTCCCACAACAAGCACATACTGTAGCTGCCTATTGGCTTGTCCCACAACAGACCACATAGTCTCCTATGTGCTGGTCCCACAGCAGATGACAAAATTGATTAGGTTACGTGACTCACATTCCAAAGGCTTTCATTTTACTAAATTTTATGACTATACATGTGAGAATTGTATGTGATTATTGATTTATGGGCAACATCGACATTGGTATGTACCTACACAGAGGCTGCTGAACTGAAATGTGTTAGTGTCATTATTGAAAATAGTCTGTCAGTAAATAATGAAGTCAGCTCTTTCCAAAGAAGATGAAAGTCAAGGTAATAGGTTTAAGTCTATAATAGTTTCCAATGTTGTGTACCTTATAATGTTGTGTACCTTATAATGTTGTGTGCCTTATAATGAACTAAGAGTATTGTTAACATTCATGTGTTTGTATCTTACTTTAGAAAAAACTGCTCCACCGCTGTTCAAATCTTTTTCTTCTTTTTTTTGTATTAACTTGTACAAATGTCAGAATTAGTTGATAGAATTAATGGGTTTTTTGTATCTGTATTCTATTCATATTAAAGATAAACATAACAGATGATTGTCAATTTAAAAGAACATAATATAACAGTTCTCACTACGGCTAACATATTTGTAGCATATCTAACTTCACAATCTTTGCAGCTGCTGTCTCAGGGGATTAAATAAGTTTGTAACTATGGTGAGGTTTGACAAGTAATCATTCTTTAGAAAAATTCGGAATAGATTTCTGTTTTATAAAAGTGTTTGTTGCAAAATTAGAATGTTGTAACTGGTTGTTAGTACAGTGTAGAATAGATTCCAAAGCGCTCTTAGTAATCTTCTCACTTTCCACTAAAGTAAGAAAGTCAGTCCTGATTCTTATATACAAGATGTTTCTTCCACTGAACTTGAGCACAAGCATTGTTAGTTTGTGAAATAGCTGAAAGTTTCTTCATTTCCATTAATGTTACCCTCCTATGAAATACAACTATTTTATGTGTAATGTGTGATATGTCCAAATCGCCTACATTGTGAACCAAGCAGTTTCATAAACTGCTTCTAAATTCTGCACAGAAAGTTCAGCAGAAAGAGGGAAAGTAATCCAGAGCTGAAATAAATTTAAATTTTGTTGACTCCTTTAAAGTGCAAAAATCTTGAAATTAGAATGAATAGAGCCAAGGTCTACAAGCCCTTGACAGTAGTGTAGCGAAATGTAACCCTTGGTGGTTGATAAACTAATATATTTAAATTCAGAAGTCTATTTCTTTTAAATAATCTATCATTTTTATTACTTTACACAGGCTACTTTATTTTCTTTAATAGGATTCATTTGAGTCGTTCATTAAAGCAGGTTAACAGTTTTCTGTTACGCTTTAGTGTTCATATCGTCTTTATCAGTCGAAGTTAATGTTACTCTATTTTTTTATAATAATTTCTGTTTTCATTTTCCGCTAGCCATATAAGAATTCTTGGAGTCCATTTTCAAAATGTGTCATCTGGGTAGATGTCTAAATATGAACTCGATAATGATACATGGGTCCAGAGATTCTTCAATAAATTTATAGATATCTTAAAAACCTCCTTTGAGAAATGTTATTTTTTACTGGATGATAGATAATAACAAAGATTCACAGCTATGGAGAGAGGCGGCCATCTTGGTCAAGGCCAAGCTATTTCTCCTTGTATGAAATCCAACATGTGGATTGTATATTAATGAGGTAAACGATAAACAAAGACAGAAAATGATACTACTCTTATAACATAGAGTAATTTTGTGATGCTAGATCAATTTCCCCTACATTCACCCTGGTAGTAGCTAACACCTACAGAAATCTTTGACCAGTTTTACCATTACAAGTTAAACCTGGTTATCCCTCGGAAGATCGCTGTTTTTTCCAGGTATAAACCAAGCGAGAGCTAAGTAGGTTGAACTTGTAATGATGGTCAAGTGGATGCAAGCAGTGGCATTAGAAGCCATGAAACCTAACATCTGGAAGGTTTTGGGTTTGAGCCCCGACCGACTAATGTAGGATGGGCTTTTCATCCAGGAGAAATTCAGTTTTCCCATCTGAAATGGTCTTCTAAATTGTTTAAACAAATTCAAAAGAAGTTAGAACTACAAATTTGATAGCACCACTAGACAAGCATGTACAGTATGTAATAAGCCATTTAGCTTCTTCTACATACACATCTAAAATAATTGGATTTCAGATCAATACTATTCTGTAAAGAATTCAAATGGTTTATTTACAACACAGTTGTTCTGTTAAGTGGGTATATTTATGATTTGGGGCCAAGTTTGGTCACTGATCTATTTACATGATTTCTTCATAATAATTCAATCAGAACACAAAAAACAATCACAAAAAATAGATATAATTTACAAAGTTTATTACAAAAAATCTGTATGTTTATATGAACCAAAAAAAAGAAAGAAGAAACACATCTACACAGCATTAGTACTGCATTTGTGCACCATATTGAATGAATGAATGAATGGTTTAAAATTGTGATCATTTTTGCAGCGGCCCCTAAGTTTAGTAAGCTCAAAATTGTCCAAAATATTTCTCTGGCAGTTCTGAACCTTAAGATCGTTCCCAATTATTGAGGAGTTAAAACTTAAACGGCAAGATGTCTCAGAGAAGGCAACTGTTTGGATAATTCTAACATGAGTGACTATCACCAGACATTCTATCATATCTTTGGAACAATATTTATGATCGATAAAGCCACTTTTATCCTAATAAAAGGTGCATACCTGTTTGTCCCACATAACTGTCAAAAATTGAAAAATTTTATTCTACAAGGCAGAAAAAAAACTACTTATTCATAATTGTAGCACTTTTGGTGGGAAGACCCTCTAACTAGAATTTGATGAACTGGTGAGCAGTATGAAAATCTAAAAAACTATGGCTGTACCTATCATGAGGCAATTTTTGCACTTCATGGGGTAGTTAACCACCTCTGTTAACCCCGACCCCCACCCCCACCCACCAACTCAACCATACTCACTCCTTCGGTGAGATTACTTGTCCAATGACCCTTTCACATACAGCAGATAGAATTGAGTATCTTTCAATAAAATGAGCATACTCAACAACGCAGCTTCCACACTCAGTTGGTACAAGTTTTCCTATACTGTAGTGTTATGCCCCGCTTTAGAGCACTCGTATTGTCTGTATGAGCAGTATGAATATCATGTTTCTATCTGATCAAGGTTAGGAACTGTTTGTACTGTCAATACCAGTGCTTTGAGAGCATGATATTGGAGTACAGTTTAGAGAGGTATTAGCATTAGGAAATTGTCACAACAGGCTGAGCTTCCATGACACCTGCATGCATATTCAGGCACCATTCCTCAAGTGAACCAAACACTCGACCGTCTGTGCCTTGTCCCTTTCGTTTTATACTCAGCATTCTGTACTCTGCATCGTATTAATTTAGAGTCCTCTCCTCATGGTACCACCACACACACACACAGAAGATGTGTCGCTTGTAAAACAAGATTTTGTCAGATCACAGCATACTGTTCGTACAGAAGATCTCGGACCTTGAAGTAGTCCTCGCAAAGAGTCCCTTCCAAACAGAGTCTTCCAGACTCGTGCTGTGGATTAAAACACAAGATTTGTATCTTTCTATACATGATGCGGCAAATTCCATGAACATAATCTGTCCTTGAACATGAAGGGGTTCTACACACATGAACTTGGCTTCATATGCAATTAATTCCTTAAACATGAAGATTTTGAATACCCATTTAGATTTGGTTCCAATTCAGTTGGAGCATAAATTATGCAATTTCCACCCAATGAACATAAAGATACCACTACCATCAAGGATACATTAATGCCTTCAAGCTAAATCATAAGTTAATAACCAGCAATTAACTCTCCCGGTACATACAGATATGTAAACAGATAAATTACTCACCCGTCTAACTGCTACAGTACTGTTACACACCAGGACACCACCTGTGAACTCTGCAAGGATACCATTCCTAGTCATCACCTGCTTAACATCTTGAAACCTTGGAGCATTGACAAAAACTTGAGAATGACCAGTCTCCTGAATAATAAAGATTGGTTCAGAGTATTAGTCTGACTAATAATGTAAGCAGTTTTAATACCCTCCTCATGCTCCTACATAGAGTAGTATGTGTCACACCCTAACAAGGCCGTATAAAATAATTTCTTGGATTACACAAATTCCTTCAATATTTTGTAGAAAAATGTCATATTCTGTGACATCCATCATTAATGCCAATATTGTCATTGTTTATTCTAATCTTGTGTTCTTTGCTTGGCCATGGATGTTCTCAACACCAAAGGTCATAATGCAACGTTTGTCAGAGACAATCCTAGCTGTCTTAAAACTATTTGCAAGGAACACTTTTTTTCACAATATAAACTGTTTAAAATGCGGCACTTGAAATACTATGGGTCACTTGAGTGGCAACATAAGCACAATAAAAGATCTTTCTCAGACGGGTTGAGCCTTACACATTGTGACGACTGTTACAAAAGGAGAAAGTAATATTTACATCGGAAGCTTTACAACCTTGTCAAATTCACGAGAGGTGAAACTTTAGGGCCTGCCCTCCTTCTATTCCCTCCCTCACCCCTCCCCTATCCTCCCCATCCTGTAGCATCCTCATTAAATTTCTTATGATACATCTGACCATACACAATAAACCTTACCTCACTAACAGACACAGCATCCAGAGTTGCAATCCTGTCGTCTGCTTTTTTCTTCTTCATTTCAAGGCCTGAGGATCAAATAATGCACAAACTTTATCAGTCAAATGGAAAATGAGATTAAAGAGTAAACATGTCTAGGCAAATAATCTAACTACACTGATATGAAGTAGTAACTCCATGTACCAAGCACACATGGTGTACCCCTGTTGTATTGACTGCTTACAATATCAAAAGAAGGGAAATTAATGTAAACAAGCACTATGGTACAAGGATGACATTCTGGAATAATATTCAATGATACACACTCGCTCATACAAAAGACAAAAGAAAAACTCATATCCATACTTAAGTACAGAAGGCAAGAGCTTACGTTTAGCAAGGGCTTACGTTTGGCAAGGGCTTACGTTTGGCAAGGGCTTACGTTTGGCATGGGCTTACGTTTGGCAAGGGCTTACGTTTGGCAAGGGCTTACGTTTGGCAAGGGCTAAATGTTTGCCTAGGGCTTATGTTTGGCAAGGGCTTACGTTTGGCAAGGGCTTATGTTTGTCAAGGGCTTATGTTTGTCAAGGGCTTTCTGCCCACTTGGACCTTTGCATCATTGTACCGCTGAATACAAAAACGAATGGCAGAAGGTTCAACAGAATTTTATCAATAAAGATTCCACCCCTATTTTACAAAGCATATTCCTAGTGATTTGCTGCAGACTCATTTCATTTGTACACTGCCCCAAGGCAACAACTGGAAACCCTCACACAATCCTGATATTGTTCTGAAGAACCATGACCTACTTTCTATTCCTTTCTCCCCTATTCTACATTTTCATATAAATTGAAAACTATTTCAAACCTTCAACTAGCATGCAAACTATCATTAGAAGACCTAGCACCTCCCTACCAACTCCTGTATTTCTTCATACCGCCATCTATCTATCTATCTATCTATCTATCTGGACAATCATTTGAAATTCTGATCCTCAGAGGTCAGAGATGACATTTACCTGGAGCTGTGGTTTCCATCTCCGTCTCATCCTCTTCCTCCAGCATGAGTGACCTGCCTCCGGTTTCCAGGTCAAGCTGACCGTCTATCCAGGTCAGCTCAATATCTTTAGCTTTCTGGAAATCCAAGGAGCTGACCAAGGAATCTTTGAGCTTTACCTGGTTTACAGAATCAGAGGCACAAAGGGCAGTGAAATGTCACATTCACAAATAACGAATGACAGGTGCCATTTTAAAGTGAGACGAGATAATACTTAACGCATGAGATATCACATTTCTATGGGATTTTTTCATTCTCCCAAGAATTAGACTCAGGTTAAGAAAAGTTGGTGACACCTTCAGGGAAAAAGTTGTAGGTATAATTCAAAATGTTTAGAGGGACTAAGTACAAGAACTATGACTATTCTATGTGAGTTTGAACAATAAACAGAATCACACCATCCCTAGGAGTCCTCTAGAGTGACCAATCTCTCTCTTTCTAAGAGTGACCAAGAAAAGTCACAAGCTTGCAGCTGATAAGAAACATCCTTCAACACTCTTCTAACACACACCAGCAGAACACTGCACTAATGCTTATCTTTATTCAACTTATTGAGTATAAAAGCTACAATTTAACCAGAATTGACAGGAAACTGATCACAACGTCTCTTGCCAAACATTACAGCAATGTACTCTCAGTCAATCCCTCCTCTGCCTGCACTTAACATGCTTTACAATGTCTTGACATTTGAAAGACGACTAACTGTATAGCCCTATCCTATCCCTCAATTTAATGCTGTGGGAGGCCATCTGGGCCAGATATATACCAAAGATGTAAATTTTGAAATATTCTTTACTTCTTTGACAGAAATCTTCAGTACGGTTTAAGAAACACTGATCTAAATAGAATGGAATATCTGCAAAACAAACATTTCCAAAGTAGATCCATTACCTGATAAATATGGCTCTCCAGGGTAGCATCAATGACTTCGTTGACCCCTGGTGTGAATACTTTACTCCCTGACAGCTGTAATCTATAATACTCCGCTAACGTTTGGGTGGCAGCTGGAGAGCCTCGGACAATGACCTGCAAGATATTTAGAGTAAAATATCAATACACTAACACGGCTGATGCGAGGTTGTCCTCTGATATCAGTTGTCCTGAGATAACTATTAACACGGCTGATGCGAGGATATCCTCTGATATCCTGAGACAACTAACATTTCCTTGTCCATCCCTAGTTAAGACAAGTGGGACTATTGTCTGGACAACTTTAAGTATTTTTATATAAAAATCATGGACTGAATATTGGTTAGGAAATTATGTATTAATGGGAGTGTTAGCTCAGTTAGCTCGTTAGCTCAGTGGTTATTGCCGGTGCCTTCCAATCATAAGGTCCCCAGTTCGAGTCACTCCAAGATTAATGTAAGTCTTCCAGTTAAAGAGTTTTTGACAATTGACATTCATAATCATGGACGTCGAAATATGAATCTATTCTAAGAGACTGACTTCAGTCAGCTTGCGGCTTTGAAAAGCCAATGATGGCTTCTTTGCGAGTTCCTGCTTGCAGGAGGATCTAAAATACATACATAAATGAATGAGAAAATGAGTGAACTAACCAACTGTCTTGGTTTCACTTGAAGTACGAGTTTCTTGATGGATTCACCGTCAGATCTACCCTCAAAGTCGATGTAAGTCAAAGAACACCTAATGAGAGAAGAGATTAAATCAAAGATAGGAAAACTAATAGTCATTTTAAATTTGAGGTTACAAACCAGTAGAGATGTGAGATTAGATGGCTTCAATTTATTTCATAAAGTAAACAAGCGACATTGTTCAGTTCTTTATTGACAAAGACTGTTAGCAATTATATCATCAACAAAGATTGTTTTTATATGAAATAAACCACGATGAAAAGATTTGCGAATAGAAATTACTTAACAATGTTATCAAAGTAAACCATTTCAATTTTATTTAATCTTTACGACAGTCACTTGGTCAGCTGAGATCGCAACATGATACACAATGGACAACAGCAGAAGACAAACATTAAAATGAATATTCTGATTTTACTACCTATTGTTGTATCTAATCAGCGAATAAATAGTTCATATGATATGCTTTGTCTTTCCACTAAAGTTATACAAAAATTAAAATTTGACAAAAGCACTTAAGTAATATGCCTTTATACTTACTTCAAGTCAATTTCAACCTCAGATGCAGTACACTTTGTAGGCACATCAACTTCTTCTGCAAACAAACAAGCAAAATAATAGTTTTTTCCAGGTTGGTCATTTCCATGCTTTTATCTATTTTTTTTCATATGAGATTTAGACTATACTTTTGATAAATTATCAGAAATGCTTAGGTGAAGACTTTCTGGCGGGCTCCAGGGTGGTTAAGTTTATATACCTACTATTAAAGCCCCAAACATTTAAAGTGAAGAGCTACTAAAGGCTGGAACAGAGTAAAAGAGATTGTGAAATTAAGTTTAACATTTCACTCCTCGCTAGTATCCTCCGGGATGGTTAAGTTTAAATACCTACTATTAAAGCGCCAAACATTTAAAGTGAAGAGCTGTCTACTAAAGGCTGGAACAGAGTCGAAGAGATTGTGAAATTAAGTTTAACATTTCAATTTCACCCCTCGTTAGTATCCTACACAGTTCGAGAGTTGTTTTTTCTTTCATTAGGCAATAGAAAAATGATTTCTCTACTTTTATTGTTTAATTTAGGTCAAGATTCAAAGTTAAATATGCATTTAATAAATGACCATGTACTTATGCATTTATAACACAAACAAGACAAATAAAATGATGGAGAAAAGTTAAGTGGAAGGTTTGGCAATGATTTCTTCTTACCAATATCAGTCTCAACATATTTTTTTTTAAATTATTTCTTATATTACAGAGTGATAAAATATCTTTACCTTCCCCAATATCATCAGCATCGTCAGTCTGTTCCTCCTGAAAAATGGAAGAAAAGTAAACTTCTTTGTCAAAAACTATACTTGTAGATTTAGAGATTTGTCAGGCAAAAATGAAACTATGCCTTCAGCCAAGTTTGAAAATCTTTGGAACCGACCAAAATCTGGTATTAATTCTCGGATAACAAATTAATTGAAACAGAAATGGAATCTTGAACTATTTCACTTTTAATGTTCATTATATTGTGTCAACATCTTTGGCAAGAGTTTTAGGAACATTATCTAAAATATTTTAAGATCATCACAGAGAGCTTCTGGGATTGACTCTGGAAGCTAACAAAACAATCCCAATTTTGATGAAAAGTACTTTCTTTATGCAAATTATGATTTGTTACTGATAAAGATGACAAGATGACTTATTCCATCCATCGAGTCCTTAGTTGTAAAAAATTTACGATTACGATTTGTTCAGATAAAGTTTGCTGCCAACTGCTTTGGTCTGTCAAAAATCTCAAATTATTATGTGTAAGCCAAAACAGTCATTGTTATACAGAAGCCACCCAATATCTGCAAACAAAAGCCGTGATTATTTACTTGCCCGGTGAATTGGCGACTTTTGTGAGGTTTTGTGAGGAGAGTGTAACTGTATAAGTAACCTTGGCAACAGTCTCATTAGGTCTCATAGCACAGACATAGTTATATCAGCGACTTACTTGCTTCCCAGCATCCTCTTCTGCTATGTTTGTTTCCACCATTTTGAAATCTTCCGGGTTGATTATCTCCCCGTACTCGTCCCATTGGATACGTTTCTCGTGAAACGGGTACATGGCATAGGTCTTCTTGGCATGCTTGAAGAAATTGGTACCTTTCTTGTTAATCTGTGAAAAAATTGGTGACCCCGGCTTCCTTTCAAATTTAAGGTTCCCCGGTTCGGTTTGCCAGGGCCTTCTTAAGTTTGGTTTTTGTTTACCGGTTGGAATGATTTTTGT
>KN886392.1:56602-72727 GCA_000934455.1 Apostichopus parvimensis
CATTTAGCTGAGTCATGTTGAGTTTAAGCTTACGTTTAGCTGAGTCATGTTGAGTTTATCACTGTCCTCCAGCTCTGTAATGTTGAGGTTTATGCAAGTTTAGCTGGAGGTTTGAACAGTCACCAATTATTAAGAGTCAATGGTTGCTAATTCTTCAAACTGCACTAAAGACTGTAAGAAGTAGGTTGTGAAATGAAATTGTTGATTATCAGTTGCCTTATGTTCTGGAGATCAGGTATTCAATATGAGGCCTTTGGGCCACAAGCAAGAGATTTCAGTGCTGCCTCCAAAAGCAATCGGGCCACAATCTTGTCTTCAGGGCCCCAGGCTTCTGCACCGTACAGGGTAACCTGGCAGTTTGCTAAATCTACAGTAGGTATCATGAGAATTGGTTTATCTCTGTCCCTCTGTTCCAACTAACGTTTCCCTCTAGCCATCACAGAAAAATTAATTGCGAACCTCTCCTCTAGGTATTGTATGTGTCACCCAGATATGCTGGAGAGAAAATAAATATCAAACTGGTCACCTCTGGGTCAAAGTTTCTCATCTTTTTTTGAGACCCCAGCCATATTTTCATTCACGTTCTGTACATGTTATTGTGTATTAAACGTGACTTTTGAGAAAGACAAAACTTATTATTAAAGGGATGGAACTTTCTAGATAGTAAGTAATTTGGAAACTTGGCAAATGCCATACAGTATGTGCTCAATGTGGGTCACAATTCTGATCATCTGTAATGGCAAATCAAATTGATTTGATCTTTTAATAGAAAATCAAGATTCTTGGGCAATAAACAGGATGGTAATATTTCTTTTATCAGCCAACCGTCAATAAGTTGCACTTCCTGTAGGAAATGCCACAGATGCTCAACATAGGTTCACTATTCCGATGGTCTGTCGTATGAACCGATTTTAGCCTGTTTTATCAAAAATCAAGATTGATATGCTATGAACAGGATGGAAACATTCATTGTATCGACCAACCAACCATAATTTTCTCAGCACGACTCCTTACACCCTAATGATAATTTGAATGCCACATCTCTTGCTATTTGAGCTAAATTTGGCTTCGATCATTTCTGATTTCTTCAAATGAGACTAGCACGTACAGTACATAGCACTCTTCATGAGTGTCACAGTGGAGTATGTTAACGTTATGTACCTCACCTGGTCAAATGATTCGGTGAGGTCTGCTTGTCAAGGGTGTACACGCAGGTATACTTGCCATGTGAGGTCATACAGTAGGTGCATGTATCATGTTGGCTCCAAATATACTAGAAATAGAAGAAATGGTCACCTTTGGTACAACTGTTATTATGTCCTTTCCACTGCCGTTCAAAGTTACTTTCCTCTTTGAAACATTGAAGTATCATATCCCTGTCCTGGCTCCTGCCTCTGTCCTGGTTTAATCCCCTTCCATCTCTCTTACCCCTTCCCTTTCCTTCATCTCCCCCTCAAAATGTCTTGGTATAATGTGTGCAGTTACAACCCCACAGCATGTTACCAATGTCGGAAGTTCATTTCAGTGGCAGCATGTCTACATGTGTGCAACCAATAGCAATGGCCTTTCAATGCACTTCCAGCTACTGTGAGAGATCTGCCAACATTCAATCTCGGGCGAATAGTTTAGATCTTATGCCGAAACAGTAAAATAGATCATTGGCTATCTTATACACATTGATGTTGAACAATATTATTCAAGTACAATTGAGATGTACCTCATATGCTTTCAGGTAATTCTGATCAAATTTTGCATGAAAGAAGAAAGGCCAACATATCTTTGTTCAAAATTGGAAGACATAATATACGAGAGTTCTTCAAGAGTTTATAGAAACAATAAATTAGCCCTTAACTGAGCCTGCATCACTGATAAAAGTACCTTTAAAGTAGTGTAGGAGCATAGTGTAAAGGTGAATATAAACAGCTAAAAATTCATATGTTGCCAGGCTATGACATAATTCTTGAGAAACATTCTGCCTGAAAGTGGTTACATCAAAATTTGCTTTTAAGGTATCCTAGCAACCAATTGGATAATTAATCAAGTTACGCAAACTTCCTAAAGAGTTCTAGCAGGGAGCTGCCTGGTTATTCTCCATTCACCTTTGTGCCAGTGGTGTCTACTATCTATATGCAATGATTGAATGATTGGCATATATAACTGATATTATCCTGAACTTGCAAGAGTATACCCTAAACATAAACAAACTTGGAAAGCAGAGAATATGGAATAGGTAAATTATTACTCAGAAGTAGTACTATCTTTGTTATCTAAGTTGTCATATGACTGATGTTTCCTGTGGCAAGGGTATACCCTAAATTAAACAATCTTGGAAAGCAGAGAAAATGTAATAGGTAAATTATTACTCAAAGTAAGCAACTCGCAAAAAAGCTGTTTTTGTGTTGCATCATTAGTTGTTAACTTTCGTGTATTAATATCTTGGTGGGATATTTCTTTTACAGAAGTGTCCAATTAATTTTGCCATTTAAGACTATTTTGTAACTGTTTTATAACAGAAGCAATTTAGTAGATCGGAGAAGTGAAAGATGTGGTTCTAAGGGGGATGTCACCTGGCATTACTATCCAACATCTCAACAGGGCCGGCCGGTAAACACTGTTGGCTATTTGCCATGCATTGAATTAGATATACAGTATTTGTTTCAGCTGTTTATATGGCGATGGCAATTAAACAGCTGATTCAGTAATAAAGGGGGTTATAATGATAAGTAATCTATTAGCAAATATATGCATAAGATACCAGTTTGGTCGGGTTGTTTGGATACACCGAGTGACTATAATAAAGTAAGTGTCATTAAGCATTGAATAATCTTAGTCTGGTTGTTTAGAGTTGCCCGAGGTGTGTGTATTCCAATGACACATGCTCCACCCATATAGTTAAGGTTTAATAGACCTGTTTATAATCCTGGCTTTATGGAACCGGTCTGCCGGTTGTATAGGGGCATCTTGCTTACTACAGTGAGCCATTTGTGTTAGTACAACTTGTACTGCACACATGCTCAAATATATAATACTGTATCAGTGTTGACCAAAATCACTTGAAAAGTCAATTTATACATCCTTGAAGATATTTGAACAATGACAACAAGTGAAATAAGTCTGCACTCAGATATCAAACAGCAAGCCCTCTTTGCTCTCTTTGATCAGGTCTACTGTAGTGTGTAATGTGCCAACTACGTACCTCTTATAAGTCTTCCAACTTCTAAAGAGTCTGGAAAGAAGTTGTAAGATAATGATAGACAAGTCTTACTCAGATATCTCACTTGATTAACACATACTGTACTTATCAAAAACATGCAAACAACCGGTGCAAGTCAGCAAAGTCGACGAGTTATATGCTCTCGCTCATACATGGTACATGCCGCGAAGGGGTCCATTAGAGCTATATAGGTTGCATCCAAAAACCTGCCGTCTGTACTATACAGCAGGTTTTTTCAAGTTGGTTAGCTGAGTGATCAGTCCCATCTTTGGCACCTTAGTTGAGCTGTCTATTCGTCTATTATGCAACTCATCACACAGCTAGTAGCCAAATCATTATCAGATCAAGGCAGACATGGCAAGATGTGAACAAATCAACTCTTCCAAACTCACCAGTCTGTTTGCAGGAGAGATAAAGTTTCAGTAAGTTGAGGTCAAGAGAGCTGAAAAATGCAACCTATGGTTAATGGACTAATTCTCGTCATGTATAATTCATGATGAATATTCATGCCTTTATACATGGACCAGCGTCATCTTTGTTTTAGTGATCTGCAACAAAAGATGTCATGATGATTATAATACATGACTCATGAGTGAAAGACAATTGTGTGTCAGAGTTACATTTTTGGAAGGATTGACTTTAAATTGGTAATATCCATATCTGCTACACACACGAGTAAGAAAGTGTCCTCAGTTTCTTCATAAAAGTATAAAGTAATAACTAGATTTAAAGGCAAGAAATCAAGAGACATTTAACCAATTTCTTATAGCTTGCCCCTGATTTTGACTGCAATGAAGAATAGATCATGTGTAGCTCACAATATACATAATCTTCATTGAGAAATGTTCTGACCAGATGAAATGTGCATTTGCCCTCACTGCCATACCTTGGACACTTTAACTATCAAAATTAACATCTGTGGTAAAGTTTGTTAGGTTAAACTTGCAAACTTTTCAAATTTCTAGCACATCTGGTAAAATTGGACTTTTTATTAACATAAGAATTGCTGGATTCATGTTGTCGATCTAAGATAAACATGGAATGATGTGTTAGATTTGAACATTCAGGCATAGCATGCTGACCAGTGTAACATTGAAACAACAATATATAGTCAAGACATTCATAAAAACACTTTTTTTTTGGTAGATATGTTTCATATTAAACTGGTAGTACTCTTCCTCTGCTGTGTCTACAGCAGTGTTTGGTAACCGTGTAGTGCTGTCTGTCTCCCTCTGTGAATGGTCACTTCCATTCTGTGCACATTAATCTTAGTCTTCTGCCCCAACTCTGTTACAGCTCATACTGCTGTACACATTGTGTTGCAAATAGAGCATCTGTAGTACTCTAGACAACAAGTTTGATCTTTCCTGAGAAATGTTTAAGTCTTGAATCATTGCCCAGGGGTAGTATAATGAGACGGCAGTGAGGTGTGGTGGGAGGGAGGGGTGGGATGGTTATTCAACTATTACTGTGCACTTTTAACATGTTTTTTTCCTTTCAACCTTAAGGAGGCTTGGCCATTGGTGTTCCAGGAGAAGTCAAAGCTCTGTGGGAGCTCCACAAAGAATATGGTAAACTTGCTTGGAAAGATCTCTTTGCTCCTAGTATCAAGTTCGCAAGAGAAGGATTTGTGGTTCCTGTATCTCTTTCAAAAGCCATTGCCAGCCGGGAAGGTGACATCAGAAACGATACCAACTTGAGGTAGAGTAGAACTGTATGTCAACTTGCAAGAAACTGCCTTGTCATGATGATCAGTGTTGGGGGTCAAGGTTCAACCTTTGTAGACTTTGCCAATAGACAATTTAGTAGCATAGTCAAACTCATCCATAATATCATACAAACAGCTTACATTTAGTGTGAGCATAAGGAGCGGGAAGTGGGGGAGGGGGTGTGAGGCCAAGAGGTGAATGGGGGGGGGGGGTTAGTCAGGCAGAGAGGCCTGGAGTGAGAAAAAAATGTCTGTTAATTGTTCATAAGTTCTCAAAGGAATAGAAAGGTACCCACAAGCTGTCTGTAAAAGACTTTTGCAACAAATCGTACTGTCTGCCTTTTTCTTCAACTCATGCCAGAATATCAGTGACATAGGTAGTTTAATTAATTCAGTAGACAATTTTATCCTTTATTACATCTTTACAAGCTTCCTGTGGTGAACTATGTACTAGTTAAGTTTGTATTTTCAGCCTCAATAAAGAAAGATACACATGACAGTAAAGGACAACTGTTTATCATTGGCAGAAATATTAACCTTGCTAAATCTATTTTATCATTATGTTCCCTTTTTTGTTTTTTCATTTGTAAAATTGTAAAAGTGAGGTGTTTCTGAAGGAGGATGGAAAACTCTATAAGGATGGCGATGTGATGACCAGACCCAAACTTGCTGATACTCTCCAGACCATCGCAGATGGAGGCGTAGAAGCTTTTTACTCCGGATCATTGGCTGATGATATCATTGCAGATATAAATGACTACGGTAAAAGTGCAATCACCATGGTAACCTCAGATACTACAATCTGTAGGCCAAACCAAGCTGGGTCATTTTCTTTGCTGCCAATAAGCAATTGTTTCTAACTATTTTAAGTGAAGATCAGTTTAAATATTGTAGGCTAAACTAGACTAAACTGAATCTTAAAACATGATGTCATTTGAATAACTATTGGAGGTTGTCATTTCTGGCACTGGGGAAAATTCCAGCATTGTACAACATCCAACAAAACATTCCTGTCCAGTATTAAATACAGTTAGTTTCGACGTATTTTTGGAAGATAACAAACATTAGTGTATCCTATCATGAACTTGTTATTTTAAATTTGTTAATTTTATGCTAAACAGTTTGAAGATAACAACAAAGTTCCTTTTCAGAGGCTTGATTTTGCTAGTGGTTCAACTGACTGATTTAATATTAACAATATGAAACAATAATTATAATTTTGAAGGTTTTAAAGGCTGGATTAATGTTAGAAGTAAGCTGATAAAACATATATCAGCACCCCTGGACTAAACGTCTCTGCAACTCATGAAAAGGTGACGGCGCAATAAATCGGACCGTGTTAGATATTCAGACTGCAATGCAAGCTCTTGTTATCAGTCTAGCTCAATGAGGCATCTAAATGTGGTAAGCTATATAAATAAGTTTGTTTACTCTGATTTTTTAACATTTTCCTCTTCGCTAGCCGGTATCGTAAACCGCACCGACTTAGAAACGTACACGCTGGCCATCAAGGATGCGTTACATATTAATCTGGACAGCTGGGACGTCTACTCTGTCAGTCCTCCCGGTAGTGGTGCTGTCCTCGCGCTGATACTGAACATCCTCGAAGGTACGTATTACCCTACGGGAGAATTGTGTTTTTGCAACCCTTGAAGTATAGGCTCCTGTCTTGCTGATACGTATATGTAGACACATTGCAATAAGATATGGACTTCAATATCCTAAGAAATGCCGTTACTATTGAATAAATAATATTGAAAATGCAGTATGTTCAATTATCATATTAGTAATGCTGTTTTTTATTTAAAATGATCGTTTTTACGATCATGGCCTTGGGTTCGACTTTACTCTCATCGTAGCCGTATAGCAACAGTAGAATGTCACTGAGTGTGTTTGTCTGGCTGGTGAAACAACAGATCAAAGCAAACATGAATTATTGTGGCATGTGCAATGTGGTATACCCATGACTGAATTACCAAAGTATTTCAATGCTGCAATATGTCTGCATTATTGGGTGTACATGGTAATAGCTAAAATTTGTATAAGTAGATTTGATGTCTGCTGCAGACAATTTTAAGATGTGAGACTACAAAGTTGTGTATAAACCAAAACATGTTACGAACAAAGAGACGTAGTAACTGTTAATCGGCAACTACCCAGTGTATTGGCTAGTATACCGATAATTTTGCACCAACGTTTGGCAGACTAGATTATAAAACTAAATAAACTGGTTCGTTACTTAAGTCCAGCCCAGTGAAATATCACACGACCAGAGTTGTCCTTCAGCTTTGGTTCAACTTTAATAATTGACTGTGCTATAAATACAAACATGGTGAAATCAAAAATGGAATATTTTGTATTATCTGTGGGAAGGAGTGCAATCTAGCAGGGATCCATATAAGTACATGCTCTCTCAACAATAGTTGCTGCTGTGTCATTATTCCATGTAGGTTATGATTTGACTCCTGAGAGTATCTCAAACAACGATAGATCAGTACTAACCTACCACAGAATGATCGAGGCTTTCAAGTTTGCGTATGCTAAGAGGTCAGCACTCGGAGATGAGGACTACGTTGAAGGTCTCCAGGATGTAAGTTGGATGAAATTATTCAGTTAAACGAATCTTCACTCTCAAGTACTCTCTTCGTGAATACCTGCTAACCCCCCCTCCCTCCCCCTCAAGCTGTATACTTCACTTCTACTTTCGAAACCAAGGTAGCTTTTACTCTAAGCTAGCGTTAGCAAGGAGAACTCTCATTGTTCTTCAGCTTACAACATTAACAAGCGAGAATGTTGCCTAAACTCTTTCAAATACAAGTGCAGCTAGCTAAACAGCTTCGTCACAACAGTATGGCGGCTTCCGTTGTCTAGTCAACTCACCCTGAGATAAAACTGTACAGCAAATTTACGACAGTAACAACGAAACTCCCCAAACCTTATATCCTAGACAGAAGATCTTTACTGTTTAGGCAGAAATGCTGAGTCACTCTAATAAAACAATAGAGGAAACTGAACTGTAAGAATAAACCGACTGCTTCACAGATGAATGTCGTACAATGTCTTCTTGTAGCCATGATTTTGTTCCCTTGTTGCTCATAATTACTACAGTCGAAAGGGTTATAACATTTCCTTTGTATCTTTCATACCAAAATGGTTTATGCAGCCCGACAAAGTTGTAAAACTCGAGCATTGCAGTCCCAAAAACCCACTGCCATCTACCTGTCTACCGTGTGTTCACAGCTGTCGTATCAACATAATGTCACAGATAAAGCACATTTGTTTTAAAAAAAATAAAAAAATCCTATGTCAAAATTAAAAAAAAAAAAAAAAAAACGTTTATTTTTCAACCATATGTCAAGTAATTTAGATGGCGATCTGACCAACAAGTTTTATTTTACTGCTAAACTATACTTTCAGACCATGAGAAAGTCAACATTGTTAGCATCGAAATTGTGTAAATATAACTATGCACGATGTTCACGTCCTCAGTCTGAGTTGAAAATCTGATATTAATTGATTTATGTTGTGTCTTCCCCTCTCTGGCTCGTAGTTCGTTGCAGAGATGATCAGTCAGGAGTACGCTGACGAGATGCGAGACAAGATCACCGACGACAAAACTCACACGTACAAATATTATGAGCCGGCTTTCCTGAACGACGAAGACTCTGGTACCTCTCATTTGTCAGTCGTAGATGCAGATGGGAGTGCCTGTGCTGCGACTAGCACAATTAATCTATAGTAAGCTGCTAGTGCACTCTGTGTTCGAGTGTCGTTTCTTCAGTACCATGGCGATGGCGATTAGACTCGACATGTTTAAATGAAGCAGGGTGTGGGTAAATGGTCGATTCTACCGGGTACTTGAATCCAAAACAGTGCAGTTCAATAATTAAGGCAATTACTAACGCTGCTACCGAGAAGCGTCTAGACGTGCGACTAATTAATTAATTCATGCAGTGAGAAAAAATCTAGCTGTTTGTCTTATGTTGATATGTTGTAATACTAGCTTTAGGCAGACAGAGAGATTGCAAAAATTTGCCAGAAATTGGAACCAACTACGAAACACTGCTTTTTAATATGGACTCTTTTGCCTTAAGTCTTTTAAGTACACAAAAGTGATTATTCAGCAATCTTTTATTCTTAGTTGCTTGTGTTTATTCTTTCCCAACTTCCACCTCTCTTTATATTGTCACATGTCAGCAAGATGTTTGTTTCCATTTGCTTAATTTTATGATATTTTCCATCAAAATACTTGCACCAGCTGTTATTAATGCAAATTTCCCCCTCTTGCCTTTTTCGTTCTTTTTTTTTTTGTTTTGTAGTCAACACAGCTCCCTATGATTTTCACCCTCCACTTAGAATTAGGAGTAAATTAGAGTAATGAAAAACTGCATTTTTAATTTTCAGTTTTGGATCAAAAGTTAGGGGGAGCCGGACAGGTATCATCTTTAATGATGAAATGGACGACTTTTCACAGCCTGCTGCTGAGAATTTTTTTGGAGTCCCCCCATCACCATCAAACTTCATTGTCCCTGGGAAACGCCCCATGTCATCAATGACCCCGACTATCATCATAGATGGATTAGGTGATGTGATGCAAGTACAGGGAGCGTCTGGAGGCACCAGGATTACCACTGCTGTGGCAACGGTGAGTCATGAGTGAGTCGCGAGTGAGTCGCGAGTGAGTGAGTGAATCAAACAGGAGTTGCTTTGATCATTGTTCCCCTGCAGCGGCAGCTGGTTTTATGTCCCCGGCTTTCATTATACGTCTCTCGGTATCACAGAAACAAAAGTATAAAGCTGGGAAGTAACTGCTTCTGTTGCTCTGTTTTTGAATTGTAGAATTTCTATCATCCATTTCTCAGTCTAATAGAAATGCAAAAGTAACTTACAGCCAGTTGGGAATTTTTTTTCCACTGCTAATGTCACTATGTATCCTTCTCCCATATCATGCTTCAAAGCATTCATACTGACAGTATGAACAGTTCCTAACCTTTCATGTGTGTCTGAAAGTATCAAATAGAATAACATTGTCACAACTGGGTGGAAATTAGGCTCATCTTCTCTGTCAATTGCACCTTTTTGGTGCAGTATTGAATTTCCTGGTTTCACAAATACTCTATAGCAAAAGTTTACAGGTATTTACTTTAAGAGATATAAGTGAAGCCGGTTGCTGTTTTAACTTGTTCATCTCACCGCATAATCAAAGGATAGTCCTAATAGTGAACTTGTCAAGCAATGATTCGTCTCTGACAACCAATGCTCCATCTATGTTTGTAAGTGAATGCTTTACTATTTATCCAGAGGGAACACGTCATCAGTGAGAAAAAAATTATGAAACTTGTGAGCAATCTTCCGTTGACTTTTCTAAAACGAGAAAGAAAAGATGGAAAAAAAACGTGAAACTATTTGAGAGTCTTAAGTTAATGTGTTCTTCTTCCTTTTCTTTTGTCTCTATCGTATTTAAACTTCTACCTCTGTTTATTAAGTCTGTGATGTTCCTTGTATTGATACAGGCTATCATGTACACCAAGTGGTTGGGAGTCGACCTCGAGTCTGCGATAGAAAGACCACGTATTCACGACCAACTAGTGCCGACTGCAGCTTTCTATGAAGCAGACTTTAACTCTGTGAGTATAAAAACACCTTTGATCTAGCCCTTCCTTTAACTTGAGAATAAACACCGTCTGAAAACATATCCAGTGATACACGGTTTGGGGGATTGCAGCACATTGATCCAACCCCTCAGCTTTGTAGTAGCAAGCACCGTTTCTTTTCGACGGAGGTATAAAATGATGCAGTTTGTTCATTTCTATGCTTGCAGAAGTGGTGCAATTATCTTTGATGTGGTACTTGGGCAACACCGACAACTGCTCTCGCCTTTCGCTAACATTGAAATGATTGCATCACCTTGGAGACTAATAATATTACTGTGACAACAGTACTGTATGTTTAATATGATGGTTGGGTAAAGTCAGTGGGTTTGCTCATAATGAAACAATTATTTCAATTCAGAACAGGTACTGAAAACCAATGACTACAATGACAGTTTGATGTGTGGTTCGTGTATGACATCACAAACATATTGCACGGTGTACTTAAATCAAAATAAATACATTTTAGAAACATATTTCTGCAATGAAACAAAATGTGAGTTAGCCTATTCATGTTGCTAAGCAACAATTTGAATAATGATTAATTTTGGGTAGTGTGACCGCCTCACAGTTTAAATCATCATCAGTGTACCCATGTTGTAAGCAAAGTTTTCCAGTATGATTTTGATTTGATGAAGTATAATATTTGGTCCTAAATTTATGGTTGTTTAAAATTTTTTATAAACATTGATTGACTCCTTTCAAGTTCTGTGATTTTCATCCGTGTGCTCACTTGATATTTCGTAGAATATAGTCGAGAGATTACGTGATGAGAAAGGACACAACATGACCAAGAGCACCGGTATCGCCGTCGTCCAGGGAATAATGCGGCTGGAGGATAATTGGTACGATGCCCACAGCGACACGCGCAAAGGAGGTTGGCCAGCAGGTTACTGAAGCTACCATCTAGGGCTCCATCTTAACAGACTGTCTAGGGTTCCAACCTTACTACACTGGAAATAAATCAAGTTTATTTTTAAAGGAGATTTTGGTGTTGATATAATTTTTTTTTTTCAATTTTCAATTTTCAATACTACGTTCTCAAAATAATACAACAGATAGGCTGCCTGGACAAGATCTTCTTCAGTGAATGAAATGATTGTCTGTTGCTAACTTTAGTGTGGATAAATATCTGGGGTGTTAGCTGTTATTACAATCAGATGGCTTCATGAGTAGGTGGCAAATTTAATGTACATCAGGGGATGTATTTAAGCAGTTTCAAAAATTCCGGCTTACTTTTGTTTTCCAGTAATACTTGGCAGGTTTGTTTGAAATGGTAATCACAGACAACTAACTGCTTAAATTTTTATTACTGTATTATACTTTTGTGTAAATTAAAGTGCACATTTTACCAAAGATTTTGGACATGAAGTTTTAAAGGCATGAATATGTATAAATGATCAGTTGTGAAGTGTTTTTACTGATTGACGATCAGTCATATCGTTTTCCAAACTAACCAACGAAACCACTCATTGGCAGTTAGATATACAAAGCTGTCTTGCAAGGAAAGCCTAAAAAGAAGTGCCAATGGTTTGTATTAAATATAAGAATAACAAACACTACGATACATTTCAAGTTTCTTATAGTCTAATAAATCGATTGGAACTAGATCAGTATCTGAGTTCAATTTGACTTCAATGCAATTCATCTTAATACTTAAAATGTCTGTCTTCCAAGCCTGAAATATGTTTATTGCGTTAATGTCATACCCTCATGAATAAGATAACGTGAAATTAACTAATGTAAAACATCGTAGCTGCTTTAAGCCTATAACTAGAATTAGCATCTTCGGCAGATATCGTCTCATTTTTGTGCCTTTGGTAAAGCTGCCGTAAAATTATGCCGTTCCTACTTCAAGTGAACTTGCCCTTGTCTTGCAATCGGTTCACATTGCACGCAATTGCCTACATTCAGTTGCATGGCAGGGCTTCCAGGTAACACATACACCATTCTATTAACTCTGTCACAAAGTGGACATGCAGTTTTCCTACATTATCCATTCACAAAATGGACACAATTAACGTTTTGCAATATAAATATGGTGCGTATAGAAATACAATGATGACAATCATTGACTGACATTACTTAAAAGTATTTTATTTCAATGCCATTTTCTTTTTACATATTTCTATTTTCAAAGGGGGCAAACTCATGGCTTGTGGATATTTAGTATATATATGTTGTATTCAACACAAGGACCGAGATTTTTTTTTTTTTTAATGGTTAATGAATTTGGATCATTTTTCTGTAAATTATTTAGAGATCCTCTCTGAAGCTCACACAAAGATTTAGTACATATAAGTTTTGTTTCAATCCTAACTTATTAATTTTTTGCCATGGAATGCTCTTGTAAGGGTCAATCATCTTTAAAGATGCTTTCCATCTAAAGATTTCATGACATTTGGTCAATTTATATTAAAAGAAAGCATCCAATTATTTTGGAACCTTTTCTGTAAGAACCTGTTACACAGAGACCAACTAATTTTGACCAATTTTTTTTTTTTTTAAATTAGCAAATTTTATGATGGTGTAGTAATCCTGTAAGTGGAGTATCAGTTGTGCTCCCAACACATTGCTAGTAACTTTTGATAACATATTTTCAATGATTACATAAATCGAAGTGACCAAAATCTATCAGAAGTTGGAAAATTAATTAAGGTTCTGACTGATAAAAATTTAAGCATGTCTCCTTAATCTTTTAATCACTTAAAAAATGTAACCGAGGGTGACATGGTACCAACCAAACACTGTGTGCCAACAGTTAGTGGTGGCATTATATTATTGCAAGGACCTGTCTCCCCCATTCCACCTTCCCCCACCCTCCCCACCCCCACTCAGCCATCTCCATTGGTTAAATTGTACTTACAAATACAAGTATGTTTGTTGTATTCTTACTTAATATTCTGACATTCCTTGATGTTTCTGCCTTACAGTATAACAAAAAGTCTTTCATAGAAATGATTTTTAAATTTGAATGGTGGCAATCTGAATACAGCTATTTTTATAATAGAAATCTTTAAATGTTTATGGTATCTTAATACTGCAATGACTGAGCTGTATTTCATCCAGATTAAGTACTTATTGTTTTTGCATTTTAAAGCTTCATTTTATTAGATGTACAACCTGTAAATGTAATAGCAACTCAACTTCTGTATAGCAAACAGTACTAAATGAATCAAAACACAAGTGAGGATAGAAGTGAAAGATTCCATGATTTTATTTCATTATAGAATAGTAAGGGTTAGCCTACTGCTAGGTTAGGTCTTATCCTGTAGTCTCTTGTCCCCTTATTTTTAACTTTCTTATCTGTCTTTTAAAGGAAACAGCCAATTACCTAAGTTGGTGTATAGTTTATAGTGCTTTTTAATTACTGATATCTAGTGACATTCTGAGATTTATAAGGTGACTGGGTGGACTTTATTTTGTATGGTGCATCTTCACAATATCTCACCTTATGATCTAGTGTTTCATTACCTTCAACCTCGTCAGAAAAGATAGTCGACATTAAGTTTACCTTAGAAGGAAGTGAGGTTCCTTTCCCCATTACAAACTTTCAAAAGTTGATTATATTGGTTGTATTCTAAATACTTTCTTTCCAAATGCACTTAAAACCTGAAAAGTTTAGGATTTTTTTTTTTTTTAGGTAACAATCCTGGTAGCTCTCAATGCTAAGACTGTATAGAAATATCAGCTTTGTAAAAGTCTCATGTTTTAATCTTTACCTAATGATATCTTGACCATTAGTAGTATTACTGACAGTGGCAAAGAGAATAAAGATTGTAATTATACTCAAGTTATATCTCTCAACTCATTTGCATATTAATTGTTTTAAACAGGCTTAAATGTTGCAAATGCTAAGACTGTATTTTCCATTCAGTTGATGAAGTGGGGGAGTAGGGGAAAGGGGAGAAAATGGACTATCACATATCAAGTAATGGTAACAATAATTGACATTTTATCCTATTTTAAAGTTATTGACATTAATCTGTAACAACAAAAGATTAAATTTTGAAAGTTTTTATCAAAATAAAAGTATGAATAAATAGAATTTGTCAATACAACCCTATATTTTTCATTTGAACTTTGCTGTTACATTTATGTTACATATCACAACCATCTTTGGAAGGGACAGAGGAATGACAGGTGGTCGGGGGGGGGGCCCTGTGTGTAGAAGGGATCTACTGTCAGACAAAAGAATGTATGGCACTTCTTTGTTATTGCTATCAGCAACCAAATACATCAAACACAGAAAACTACCCTAACCAAATTGAATTTACTTTCCACTATTTGGTTGGATGGTCTCATGTCTGTCTTTTCTTTGACCAGTTCTATTTCTTCCTGTTGTTGTCTTCATGCCATCTCCTTTTTTCTCTTGTGTCCTGGTTCTGACTGCTTATTAAATTGTTTGTTGCCCATTTTGGTCTGTTGCTTAGAGACTTTGTCTAACGGCCCAGCCTGTTGAGGCTTCTTGCTCTTGATTTTTTTCTTGTAACGGAGACGTTTCAGCGACCTCTGATTGATCCTCCTCTCTGCATTGGAGAGCTGTTCCTCGTTAGTGTTGCTGTGATAAGAAATTCATTAAGGAACTGCAAATACTTTTCAGCTGTCGTTGCTTATTCTTTATAGATCATTAAGGCTACTACTCTCCCATGCCCACCCCCACCCCCCCCTCCTACCTCAACTTAAACAATGTAAGACCAATCTGTCCAATCTGCTTTTTCCTGGGGATCCTGATGCTCCAGATTACTCGCCAACAAAGCATAGTATCAAATCAGACAATGGGTTTCAATGAAAATCTGATAATGGCTTTAAAATACCCTTGAGAAGTGTGTATATAAGTAACCATTATTTTGCATTCTAGCATATTTGGATGGGGGTGGGGAAGGGTTGGGGGCATCTTTGAATGAAATCCTATCATCCTTTTGTGGTGGCCTTTCAAATCTTAATTGTCAGCAACTGTTCACAGGTGAATGCAACAGTCACAGGGATATGGTCCTTGTGACTTGCAAGTCTACTTAGGATGCTAGCAGGCACATGTTGGGGTGGGGGTCATAAGTATCCTCTGCTCAGGTGAATTCCATAGCAATCCATAAAGCTGAACTGATGTAAGCAGTACACAGTATTAGTCCTGTAGGTGAGAACTGTATCCCCCACACCCTGAATCTGAGGTAGCTGAGAGCATTATTCAGCAGTAGAAATTTTGTCTTATATCTCTTTGAGCAATTTACAAATTTTGTATATATATTTTTTTACATATATATATAACTTTTCATAAAGTGTTTTAAACCTTGACAAAATTGATCTTTGGATGTTGGATTCATAGCCCTGTTTTCAACCTTGGTCCCTGCTACATTTAGTTTGGGTTAAATTTGCACTTACAGTATAGATTTAGCTTTAAGTCCAAAGGTTGGGCTATATCTATTGTAACAGGCTCAGAGATCATTTCTGACCACACACACACATAGGAACAGGAAGTGGGCTTTCAGTTAACATATGGGAGGGAGCATATCATAAGGTCGGGAGGTCACTTCCATGAAACAAATATCGGCATA
>KN886393.1:37736-47982 GCA_000934455.1 Apostichopus parvimensis
TTGGAGAGAAAATAACTGTAGCTTCGTACTTTTTGGTGAAATTTGGCTCTTCCTGTAGGTTGTCATGGTGAAATCGTGCATTTCTTAGGGGTGTCCGAAATTCGCAGTGTTCCGAAATTTGCAATACTGACTATACTCTTACTCATACTTTATAGCGCTCGGTTGGGGTTGAGGTCCTCTAGTAGGATTTTTGCCGACTTAACCCATTCAGGTTCAGATTCACAATTGTTTGGGCTGATATCCTTTTTTATTCACAGCTTTGTGTGAATGCAAATAAAACTGTCCTGGTAATCTAGGTTGCAGCTATATGTAGAACTCACTGGCTAATGCAGTTTGGGCAGCTTTGGTCCCCTCATATATGTTTAGCATGACTATTACTTCTACATAATCTATATATATTTATGGGATGTGTAAAATCTAAAAGTGATTAATATATGTTCGTTTTTGTACTGTTCTCTATTTGCTTGGAAGCCATAAATGTTTTACCATGCATTTATTTGTGTGTAGGATTAATGTCAATGACCATTGTTTGAAATGAGGTGAATATTTTCCTGTTGAACATTTCAATATTGTTATTTTCGATGTTGTGTAAAATATCATAGACGGTGTTGACAATTTTGCAGAAAATGTGTATTATTACCTATGACTTGTTGAATTGGGTGAAAATTCTTAATGTTACACATTGTTCATTCACGTAGTGAACCCACTGCACTGTAAGAAGTGCCATTTGTTGCACACGGCAAAGCAGATCTAATAAAAATGGTAAACGATTATGTACATTGGTGATTTACTTCAGAATTACAAGCGCTAACTAGAAATTTAGCTTTGGCGAATTAAAAATGCACTACGCTTGACATTTTGGCAAGTGAATAATTGGCTAGTCAATCCACAATAATATTAATACCATAATTACTATCATTGCAAATATTGCACAGTATAACAGTAAAGTGGTGAACCTGCAGCAGGTTTAAGTTGTAAACTGATTTTTGTCAATGACCATTCTCGATGGGAATATACTGTGTAAAATGGTTCACGATTTTTAAGTGCAATATATACTGGAACTTTTCATGTGCAGTGGTTGTTCAAAGGCTTCATGGAGCATTTCCTTTCCATTTGAAAATTTGCAATGAAAACATTGTTTAAAATCATTATTGCCATTTTCACTAGGAATAGCTTGAGCTTGGGAAGTGCATTAACACAAAAAAGTGAAGGGAATAAATCACTGTTCAAATTTTGTATAGCAGCCTTCAGGGCTCTACATTTTGCCTCTTACAAAATAGTATGGATCCTGTGTACAAAGCTGCTATACATATTTGCTCTTATAGCAATTTGCTCATTTTGCATAGCATTTACTATGCAATATCAAATGAAGTATCCCTGAATCAAAGGCATGATTGTCTAACATTAGGCTGGAGCCATACCATCTACACATGATAGTTTTGTCTGCATCAAATTTTCAAATTTTCTTCTTAGTTGGATCATATCTGGTGAATTACAAGCTGTGATAGTCAATATTTCATACATTCTTTTGTACCCTGAATATTTTTTTTGCCTACAGGTACTGTTGTACTTTTTCAACATTGATCCCAGTCTGATGCTACAACAGTAGTTGGCATTTTGGCATAATTATATGGCAGCAAATGACCCAACTTCTCCTCCGGCTGTGGGCGGACAAGCTGATGTAACAGAGAAAACCATTGAAGAGGTAGGCCGGGCTCAATATTGAATTGCTTCATCTGGGGCAATGACACCCTCTAACCTTGGACTGTAGAGCAATTCATCGCTAAACGATCGCATTTCAAATAAACGTTTGGTTTGCGATTATATTTGCTTTGTTATCCCGTCTATAATCCATCTTAACATCCTGTAAATTTCCTTGCCAGTCTTTCCTTCTATGAAATAAATGAATTTTGTTGTTGTTGAGAATTTCAATATTTACGCATGCACAAACTTTATACAGTAGCTACAACCATGAGAGGAAAGAACTTGCTATGGACTACCAGAGATAGCCGCTTGATGAAATCAAAGACACGTGCACTCCACAAGCTATGTTTGTGTAAAATCCCCACAAATCTCTGAACACATGGTAGCCTAACCCTAACCCTGCACTAAGTTAATGGGAAATCTAGCCTAACCATCTGTTTATTCGCTCAAATTGTGATGCAGTTAGCTGGAACTAAAATATCCATGGAATACTTCATTATTGCTGTATCTTCCACCACATGGTAGCCTAACACCACACTAAGTCAATAGGAAAATCTTGCCTAACCATCAGTTTGCCAAAAAAAAAAACCCAAAACACACACTTTGCATCGCCTTGTTTACAACTTTCGCTGGAAAGCGGCAATTTTTTGGAAGGTATGTGCTATGTTTGGAAGAGGGAATGTTGTATTTAACATGCTGATTTCAGATTATTTGTAAAGACCCGCTTTCAATTTAATTTGCCTTGACCACCCTTTCATGAAATCAGCCAGCCAGTCCATAATCTAGATATCTTAACAAAGGTATTTAAATCATGAAGTAACTGATTAGGTATACAGTATTAAAAGCACTGGAAAAATCAAGAACGGGACTATGGATATGCTTGTCTTTTCATGATTCAGAGTGAGAACAATATTGTGGACTAATATGAGGACGGCATCCGTACAATAAACCCGCTTCCTATAAGCAAACTGACATCGGTCACCATGTGTATCGATGGCATTTCTTTAATATGGTAATAAAATCTTTTTCATAGAGTTAAACCTTATACTGGCATGATCTATGGGTCTGAAGTCATTAACCGAGGAAGGTGTTTTAATCTAAGTAGGCATTGGGGATGTTACAGCATTCTTTCAGAATTTGGGTTTTTCACATTGGTTCATGCTAACAACGATAGGATAGTGATCATTTTCATGTAAGCAGAACAGTACACATTAGAGTTGGTTGAACATATGATTGATTCAATGACAGCATTTTCTACATAGTATTCATATTGCTTTGTACAATGTGAAAGATGTTTGCTCTCCTTCCATACTTAATTTTTTGCCACAACTGTCTGTTTCTCAGTGCTCAAAAGCTCAAGTTGCATATAGGTGAGAGTGTCTTTGTTAAACTTAAGATTTTGGTGGCATAATTTTTTATACTGGCTTGATTAAGGAACAGCTGTATACTTGTATTAGAAAAAGTGGACATAATCATGCAGGGAAAACCAAGTGAGGGACCTTTTGACAGAAGATCAAGAGTCGTGACCCCCAAATGAGTGGGAGTCATAACTTGAATCATAAGCAGGGCACACGACTACAAGTTCCCAGCCTATTGAATTCTGGTTTACGAGTTCAGTTAAAACTTTGCTGGCATGGTAGAATTTTGCTTTTAACAAACATGATGCTTGGTTTGATACTAGTGTCAGAGCAGTAACTAGTACTCTAGTAAATAAACATATGTGATTGAACTTAGTGTTAGTGTTAGTGAGCACCAATATATGTTATGATGTGGACTGAGGATAATAATGCTTTACAATAGGATACAGTATTTAACCGTCCATACATTGTGCATATGTAAGTATGAGAGCAATGGAAATGCTACTATAAAACAATCATTCCCTTTTTGCAGTTTCCACAAACACTGTACTGTAGTAGGTGCACTAGTATTTAAGCAAAAACAGAAACCGATATACCTGCTAACGAATACTGTACCTGGTATTACCAGGTATACCGGAAATTTTCGCGGAACAGCTACTTCCAGTGTTAACTGTACTATCAAACACTAGCTTGAACTATTTGGACACTAGTCTAGCCTACAAATGTATTTGTGGTTTTATGACGACTTTCCTATCTATGTTTTTTCTTTTGCAGCAACTTATTTAAAGATTTGAATAAAAGAAAGAAAGTACGAAAAATCAGTGTTGTTTACGTGTCTTTCACTTTAATGCCAATGTACAGTTCAGTACACTCCACTACGAGGCCCAGTCCAACCACAAACTGTACACTAGCATATAATAGATGGGAATTACCAGGTATTTGGATAGGAATGCGCAAAATCGGTATAATAACAGGTATGACTATATGTAATGCGTAGAATCCTCAAAACCTGATCCAACATTTATCCTGGGCTCTTTGCAAACGATCATATATACTGAAATAACAGTAGGCCTATGTGAATAGCTTTGTACGCAATGTAGATTAAAAAAAAATCAAACTTCAATGTACTTAACTTTGACAATTTGTGAAGTACAGTAGTTTACACACGAATGTTGGACCAAAGTAAAATTTACTGAGGCACGTGGTCAATTGAACTGCGAAAAAAATTTGCAACAGAAACTAGTATGCATGCACATTTTACATTAGCAACTCTCAATGCAGAGAGAAGAAACACAAGTGCTGTGAGATGAAATTTCCTTTTCGGGATCAGAGTTGTTAGCTTCGAACAAACTTCATAGATTGTCTCAACTCATAACATTTTCTGATCAAAACAATGATTCAAATATGACATGATAGTCTCAGAAATAATTCAAGTGCATCTTCGTACCATGAGTGATTGTTGTCAAAAGGAACGTACTTTATGTGCCAACAAAGGCCTAATGTTATGATATTTGAGTGCACACATATGATAGTCTGTACCACAAATTTTGTAATCTCTACACAGGAAAGTAACGTTGCAAGTAATTGTTGTGAAACTATGTATACTTCTTGTCATTGAGCACTACAGATGCAAGAATGTTTCCAGACATTTGATAGGGGATATTAGCCAATCAAAACACAGGAATACTGGAAAAGCATCATTGTCTATGATAAGCATGAAAATCTCTGTAATGGAGTGTTGTTAACCCTGTACCTTGCACTTGATTGTTTTGGTATATTTATTTTCAAACAAATTCAATGATCTCTAGGAGTGGGAGAAATTTTGGTTCTTATCAGATGAAGTTGTGGTTCTTTGAAAAGAAAGAATGAAAGATTTGTTTTGTTAAGTTTTCCGTTGACCTAATTGTGAGTGTGTACATGTTGCATCTGCTGGATGCAAGCAATTTGAAGATTTTGCATCCCTGGCCAAAACATTGCGCCCCTAGCGCAGAATATGCGTTCGTAACAATGCTGGTTATAAGGTACTACAAGGGTTTAGCGCAGAATTACTATTCATATTTTAGAAGACAGTGCTACTACTAACAAAAACTGGTATGAATATACGTATTGCACAGAATCGGTATGTTCCCAAAATAACTTGTTTTCAAGCAATTAGCCATGGCAAAGTTTTGGTATGAGATACAACGTGATTGGGGAATAACCTTAATTTGTCAATGATCGGTCTGTAAAAAAGAACTTTGGGGGATTCCTTTCTTTGAAATGGTATTCTCAAGTGTAAAGAGAGTCATTTTAGAACCAAAAAAGCTCCATGGCATTGTGAAATTAGTGAGATAGAGACCAGATTATCCCATCAATTATTTTAGTATGGATTGTTTTATAACTTCTAAGATGAAACTTTGCCAGTCTCTAGCACGTGTTTCAAAACCTCCAACAGGTGCTGTGCTGTATTCTGTACCTCCATCTGTACGTAGACTTTTCCAATTTATCGTGTAACTGTAACCCATCCGTGCTCATGATTTGCTGATTAGGCTTACTGTAAACCATTTTGGAAGGTGAAAACGCAAGAAACATATCAGTTTGCCCTTTCGCAAGTTTCGTTGACCTTTTGTCTGGTGCAGTACAAGCTGCGAGAATGTTTACAGTTTTAGACTACGGAACGTTGATAAGTTATACATGTATGATAAACAGTAGCAGCGGGAATTTCCTCACGTTAGCGTGTATTATCTGGGTCGGCATTTTTATCGGGTATTATTTTTTATCGGGTATTATTTTTTATCGGGTATTCAATGTTTGTTTCTGATATACCTTGCATTTTCGGTATATACGTTTATGACAAATTTCAATACCGTTGGTATGGGTATGAATAAAATACCAGGTATACGTGGCATATCGATATATTACCGATGCACCCTATACTGTAGGTGTTTGTTTATTGTAGAATCTCTATCAATCTCACAGTACAAGTATTCAATGATTGTTCTTATTCATCAACCCTCCACTGGTCAAGTGGTCAGATAGTTGGTTTCAAAGCTACTGTATAACAGGTGGGGATTAAAATACTGATTTCCAAGTACATACTGTAGAAGTCATTTACAGGATTGTCTAGTTCTTAAATCAGTACATCACTTTTACCGTCATTTGTCCTGGACATCAGAGGTAAAACTTCAAGTCAATAGCTAGCATGTTTGTCCACATACCAACTTATCAAGTGTTCTATCTACCTACAGTACTATTTATTGTGCAGCTGCATTGAAATGCCACTGTAGTACAGTACTCCCAAAACAGGCAATCACAAACTGCCTAAAATGTACCAGCTTTATTCACTTAGAGTGGCTATTCATAGTTCACTTGAGGTTCTATTGTACGGCAAAGTCGCAAACCACTGCACAGTAGTAACAACATATTCCATTTATATACTGAATTGGGATTTTGAGTTTTAATTTGCATATATGTAGTTGGATAGGTTTCACATGTTAAATGCTAATTCTTGAAATAGTTAAATTTGACGAATGATGTAACCTCAGTGATTACCTTACATAATTATTGTCAGTTGGCTGATAGGGAACTGTTAGAAAACACATTTGGATGAAGTTCAGAAGACAAATAGTAGGGATGTAACCATTATGGACAGCCATGTCTAAATTGGTTATTCATGTCAAAGACCTTTCTTCAAGCATGAATCCTCTTCATTTGTCTGTTGTTATCTTTCCATTCCATAATCCATGAACATATAATCTAATTAACTATCTACGTATAGTTATCCTTCAGGTTTAAATCGAAAGATAAATCTAAGCCAGTAACATGATCCCATCATCAATATGTGGGAAGTGGAAACCAATTTTATTGTTCCAAATGAAATTTCATATAAGTTGTCCATCATATAAAGTCAGGTGTGTTCAAGTTTAGTGTTGTCATGTATGTTGATAGCAGTTGCACTTTTCAAAAAGGAAAAGAGAAATTATCTTGGTTTTCCAATTCATTCAGCTACATAAATCACTTACCCTGAATATTGATCTATTTAGTCCATTCTGGTTACAGTTCAACTTCACTGCTCGTTGAGTATTGATAAGCAGCGTAACTTGGAAAAGAAATTCGCAATCTATTAGATATCCATTTGAAGCTCTCATGTTGTAAGGTTCCTTTTGCCTCTTTGAAGAGGTCTACCATTTAAGCTATTTTGGTACTAACGTTCATATACTGTGCAGTATATATAAAAGCCATTGTTATCCGTTCATTTTCTTTGTCAAAAATTGTTTTAAGAATAAACATTAAAGTTGATATTTTGTCACTATGAAAATTATAAGTTAAAATTACATTGCTAAGATTTAACACAATTCTAAAGTTGTATTTTGAAAGACAAAATGTATCTGAGTTCCTGTCACTATTCTCTGTTACCAGTCTAGATCAAGCAATCTTATTTGAGGGTTCCTACTCCTCCCTTGTAGTGTTGTGAGGTAGTGCAATTTCACACAACTGGAAGTGTTGTAACATGAATTGTAACTTCTACCAGGGTTTTCCTGAACATTTCATATATGGTTCAAAGCACTTAATTACGAGACTCAATGTTATTCATTCAATGGCATAGTCTAGGCCAACTACATACTCTTACATGCATGGATATTAAAAAAAAAGACATCCAAAATAGCACACTAGATTTTGGCCTTCATTTTTGGTTTCGATGATAATCGTAACCTTTGCTTTCATGATGGCTTATGTGTGTGTGTTGGTGTGTGTGTGAGTGCGTTTGTGATGCCCAGCTTGTAAACACGATATCTCAAGAAGGGAATGTCAGACCAATTTCATATTTGGTGTGTAAAAGTACCATATTGAGTACAAGGAGCCTTTTGTTTTTGGTGGAGGTTAAAGGCCATTTGGGGTCACTAGGGGTCAAAATGTGAAAACCTTGTAAACATGATATCTCAAGCAGGGAATCATGGGCAGACCTCATATTTTGTGCGTAGGAGTACCACAATGTGTAAAAGAAGCTTATTGTTTTTGGTAAAGGGCAAAAGTCATTTGGGGTCACCAGGGGTCAAATCGTGAAACCCTTGTAAAGATGTACACCCTCACTATACATTACATCAGATTCATGAACAAAACTGCTCATGTTACATCATCGAAACCACAATGCATTTTTGCATTCTGGTTAAACATACACTTACAAAAAGAAAAGCACAAACCTTGGGGAAAAAGCACCCCACACCTTCCTTCATTCATACTCCATGTACGATATTAGATTGACTTGTTCGCACGTGGAAAAAGCTGTAATTTGTACACAAACAGAAATTGGGGATTCCCCACTATTCCAAAATAGTGAAAACAGCAGCCCTTCAAGTTCAAAAGACACACTGAAAAGTTTTCAGCTATATACAAGACTACAAGTCACTATGTGTTTGGAACTTCAGACAAGAAGAATGTAACATTGGGACAATGTAATGACGAGATTATAAACTATTTACATGAGAATAGTACAGAATTATTTAAATGACTTATGGGCTGTTGTTTTCTCCAAAAAATATACTTTCAATAAGTACAATATCCATCTTTCGTAAACAAGAAAATAAGAAAAAAGAACAAAGACACCAAAAATAATGTGTTCTCTTTTCTTTACTTCAAATAGTAACACATAGTTATTTAATTATGTCTGGGATTCCGGGAATGATACCGAAATGAATGTAATAACGGTTATCTCCCACTCCTGGTAGTATTTACACATTGCACTGTGATCGGGACTAGTCAATACTGGGATCGGGATACCGGGTATCACTTGACTACTGGGATCCTGCACAATGCTACTCCCTTGCCATTTTGACAATACAGTAAGACTGTTACTTGTACCTCAAGATGACAAGCTAGAAGAGATTTAACCGTAAAATTGATAAATGTTTTCAACTGCACTGATGATGGCCAATTTTCATAGCTAACCACATCGCTTTTTTATTCACATGTGGTTAGTTACACTTTTTGAAAATGTCTTATATCTGAAAAGATTGATAAGTTGGTTTGTATTCTTTCTGTCTCACCCTAGTTTATGATACATTGTAGTAAATAGAATATCAAAATGGACAAGTTGTTCTTTTCATCATCTTGTTTAATTTAGTGAAAAAGTGATTGATTCCTACAAAGGGCCTGCTCATCCACAGCAAACCATCGCATCTACATAGTCTTTAATTTGAATAGCAATTATCAAAAAAATCGAAGAAGATTACATGGCTAAAATACCTGAAAAGTGCAAGGATACTTGGTGTGCAGTTCTTAAATTGAGCAAAAGTAAACTTCTTACCAACTTGATAGAAAAAAATCATCATATTCCAGATAAAATCAAAAAGGAAGTGAGGGCTCGCATAAGTTGAAATGAACACCGATATTGGAAGACTAACAGACTAACAACCTACAAATGCAGCATAATAATGAGTATTCACATTTTCCCTTCATTTTGACTACATTTCATATACAATGGGCATATAGCAGTATTCAACATCATAAAGAATTCCACAATCTATAAATTGTTACTAGTTTCTTTAAATTCCTGGTCAATTATTGGGAACAAAATTGAGAGGTGTTATTATTATCAGTTGTTCATAAGTGATCATACAGTATATAGGTGTTCTTTCATATCCAAATCAACATTATTTTTTCAGGCTATTCTGAAACTATATTATGACCCTAATCCAGCAGTTAAAGATGTGGCACAGAGATGGCTTTTTGCAGTTCAAAGGTCACCAGAAGCATGGCAGTTTGCCTGGGAACTTTTGGTCCCAAACAAGGTACAGTAATGTTTTTGTATTACTTCTGTAGAAAATTATTTTTCTTTTCTATGAGATGTCCAGGATTGTGGTTTTATAAGATTCATAGACATCAACATAATCTCAGACCATTTTTATGGTAAAAAAGATCGTTGGAAGTTTCATTATGTCGTAGAGAAATGAACCTAGACTTGAGACAACCCTTGTTAAGCAAGAATATTCTAAAAGACAGGACGGTGTAGTAACTGCTTCTTGCTAACAGTGCCCAATGGGTGCAACTGTTTACTAGCCTAAATCAGTCGTTTTACAACATTTTCACAAGACTGAAAGTTGTATAAACATAACCTGCTTTCAAATTGAAAGTGAAATGACAATTGGGCATCCACTGAAGGTGTACATACAGTATTGGAGACCAGGTTGAATATGTGGAAACCTTGG
>KN886393.1:48032-61723 GCA_000934455.1 Apostichopus parvimensis
ATGTGTTTGGAACTTCAGACAAGAAGAATGTAACATTGGGACAATGTAATGACGAGATTATAAACTATTTACATGAGAATAGTACAGAATTATTTAAATGACTTATGGGCTGTTGTTTTCTCCAAAAAATATACTTTCAATAAGTACAATATCCATCTTTCGTAAACAAGAAAATAAGAAAAAAGAACAAAGACACCAAAAATAATGTGTTCTCTTTTCTTTACTTCAAATAGTAACACATAGTTATTTAATTATGTCTGGGATTCCGGGAATGATACCGAAATGAATGTAATAACGGTTATCTCCCACTCCTGGTAGTATTTACACATTGCACTGTGATCGGGACTAGTCAATACTGGGATCGGGATACCGGGTATCACTTGACTACTGGGATCCTGCACAATGCTACTCCCTTGCCATTTTAACAATACAGTAAGACTGTTACTTGTACCTCAAGATGACAAGCTAGAAGAGATTTAACCGTAAAATTGATAAATGTTTTCAACTGCACTGATGATGGCCAATTTTCATAGCTAACCACATCGCTTTTTTATTCACATGTGGTTAGTTACACTTTTTGAAAATGTCTTATATCTGAAAAGATTGATAAGTTGGTTTGTATTCTTTCTGTCTCACCCTAGTTTATGATACATTGTAATAAATAGAATATCAAAATGGACAAGTTGTTCTTTTCATCATCTTGTTTAATTTAGTGAAAAAGTGATTGATTCCTACAAAGGGCCTGCTCATCCACAGCAAACCATCGCATCTACATAGTCTTTAATTTGAATAGCAATTATCAAAAAAATCGAAGAAGATTACATGGCTAAAATACCTGAAAAGTGCAAGGATACTTGGTGTGCAGTTCTTAAATTGAGCAAAAGTAAACTTCTTACCAACTTGATAGAAAAAAATCATCATATTCCAGATAAAATCAAAAAGGAAGTGAGGGCTCGCATAAGTTGAAATGAACACCGATATTGGAAGACTAACAGACTAACAACCTACAAATGCAGCATAATAATGAGTATTCACATTTTCCCTTCATTTTGACTACATTTCATATACAATGGGCATATAGCAGTATTCAACATCATAAAGAATTCCACAATCTATAAATTGTTACTAGTTTCTTTAAATTCCTGGTCAATTATTGGGAACAAAATTGAGAGGTGTTATTATTATCAGTTGTTCATAAGTGATCATACAGTATATAGGTGTTCTTTCATATCCAAATCAACATTATTTTTTCAGGCTATTCTGAAACTATATTATGACCCTAATCCAGCAGTTAAAGATGTGGCACAGAGATGGCTTTTTGCAGTTCAAAGGTCACCAGAAGCATGGCAGTTTGCCTGGGAACTTTTGGTCCCAAACAAGGTACAGTAATGTTTTTGTATTACTTCTGTAGAAAATTATTTTTCTTTTCTATGAGATGTCCAGGATTGTGGTTTTATAAGATTCATAGACATCAACATAATCTCAGACCATTTTTATGGTAAAAAAGATCGTTGGAAGTTTCATTATGTCGTAGAGAAATGAACCTAGACTTGAGACAACCCTTGTTAAGCAAGAATATTCTAAAAGACAGGACGGTGTAGTAACTGCTTCTTGCTAACAGTGCCCAATGGGTGCAACTGTTTACTAGCCTAAATCAGTCGTTTTACAACATTTTCACAAGACTGAAAGTTGTATAAACATAACCTGCTTTCAAATTGAAAGTGAAATGACAATTGGGCATCCACTGAAGGTGTACATACAGTATTGGAGACCAGGTTGAATATGTGGAAACCTTGGAACATAATTGGTAACTTTGAAGATCAAGTTGACAAGCAAAACAGCTTGTTAACAAAGTAAAGGGTTATGAACATCTATGAGATAACAATTTTTTTCCTTCTTATACAAGCAAAAACTGAAAGTTACATTTAAGGTAATGAATGATTCAAAGGTAGCATAGCATGCATTACATAATCAGCATACATTTTAAAGGCTATTAGCTGACCGCTAAGTAGTTGCGCTCCACTGCACCTAACCTATTTGTTTATGAAATATCGGGGCACCAGAAGAGAAGCAAAATTCAAGAAAAATACATCAGAACATCCCCCTCTTATAATGAAATAAGTCCATTTGTTAATTTGGTAAAGTCTGCTCACTAAATGTTTTTATATGGGCAAAACTACTGCCATGCAGAATGATAACAGGTTCGTAAAATGAACAGGTGTTTTGTTAACCTGTGTCTATGGGGTATAACCCAAGGAATCAATGGCTTAGATTCCTCATGGCATTTTGCTCTTCTTGAAGCCGCCAACATATATACTGTTATGTGTTTCCAATACCATACTCATACCTCCGAAGACTGGTATTCTGACTTTTGTATGTGTCTCATTACACCCTGCATGTTTTCCAATGCCATACACTGTAGTTGTACCGTGGGATACCGGTAAATATTCTGTCCTGTATACATATTCTTACCTTGAAAGACCCGTATCTATTATGTCGTTTGTATACTAGTTTGTAGCGTTGTGCGGTAGTGCAATTCACACAACCGGTAGTGTTGCAACATGAATCCTTGTAATCACAGTATCTCAATTACTGGAACCTTGGGCAGACCTTTTATTCAGAGTGTAGAAATACCCCATTGAGTTTAAGAAGCCTAATGTTTTTGGTGGAGGTCAGAGGTCATTTGAGGTCATCAGAGGTTAAATCGTGAAACCCTTGTAAACATGTACATCCTCACTATACATTGCATTACGTCAGATTCATGAAGAAATCTGCTCATGTTACATCATCGAAACCGCAATGCATTTTTGCATTCTGGTTTTTTGTAGACCTATGGTATAGTACATTGGGATATTTGCCTGTCACTTCTTGACTGTTATTAATGCTGCCAAGTTTAAATTCACATAGTTATGTTTTATAGCTTCCAATGTGGCCAGAATACACTTTCAAAAAAGGTAGCAACATCATGTATTAAGTTAAGATCTCCAAACAAAGTTACTGAAATCATCTTGCCTCAACCTGTAATAACAATGTGGATCTATCCAACCGTAGCCCACTGATAAAACTCACAGGAGCACCCACCATGGAGAGCAGTACTTATACATACATAATAAATGATCAGCAAGTGTTGATGTAGCTTATCTGCATACAGTATGTTATCAGTAATGTCAGCATTGACAGCCAACTCACCCTAACCTCAAATGTTCTCCATAAGGAACAGTGCCTAAATCAATAGGAGAACACCTTTTTTGATAATTTGCCAACAGGCATTGTTGTTTTGTGGCTTGCTTGACAATGTGCATAAATATAGGTACATGAGGTAGGAACATTTGGGAAATTCAAGCAATTTTAGACCACTATGCCTTTCAAGAGCAGTATATGCTTATAGTGGAGAGTTAAGAGGCTTGGTTAGGTTTTGAACTTCTTTGCGGTATTTTAAATCATGTCCACTAAACTAAGTTTTAGCTTTAAGCATCAGTAAAAATGTATCCAAGTGTCTCAGATGGACTATATATATACTGGACTTATACCTGTAATTCTTCTCATGATTATTGAAGACCAGAACTTTTTAAACATTTTTTCACAACTAGCACATAGATTGATGTACGTTACAGTGCCACACAAAATCTTTCGAGATCTTTAAATAGGATAGGTCACATGCAAAATAAGGACCCAGAGATGTACAGGTATGTCAGAAATGCTGAAGATCCCCATTGATCAAACATTGACACGTTGTCTGTTGTTTTCCCTCGGTTGAGGCTAATGAGCAAGTACTTAACGAGATATTCCACTGCCTGCATTTGCTGAATAACAAAACTGGAAATTTTCTGTTGGTCAAAACCTCTTCATCTTTTTACTGCTTCTTGTGGCAAAGAATTATAATTTTAAATTTTTTAAATGTAGTGGTATTTTGTGGATGCATCTAGCCACAGTAGAGTGGATAATGTCATAACTGTAATTTAGGTGAAAGCATTTTGTTTTTCTTTATTATATTTAATTCACTTACTGACTAAGTAAAATCTCTCAACAAACTAGAAATTCTAAATATAGTTAATCTACAGTATAGAACCTTGACAGTGAAGCAAACATTCTGAATGAATCAGATGTCATGGATAAATGAACAAGTAATTTTAAATAAGAAAGTAAGGTTTTTGGAGATTAGGGATTATAATTTATAACATCATAGAGCTACTGTGATCTATCCAGGGAAGAAAGGTGAGTTTAGCCTGCCAAAAAAGGTTCCATTGAATAAACAATTTCTTGAGTTTAAAGCCAAGGTATTGACGGGGGGGGGGGGGGTGGGGTTAAACTAACAACTTGTGGAAGTTTCTTCTCTTTCATATAATTGTCATGTTATGTGCCACTGGGGTATCCCTGTAAATTTGACAAGAAAGTCAACATTCTGTTTTCCACACAAGTTATGATACAAATATTCATAGTCATATGCAAAAAGCAAATTTGAAAGAAAATTGCAATATTTTTACAAATATGTTGAAATAACCTTTTCCTCCACTTAGTGAAAGGAAAGTTGACTAGTGAAACAGATAAACTGCATTGTTACCTGACTTTAAACCAAACAGCACGAAATAAATTAACAATGGTCAATGCTAAATGTTGCTTTCAGCAGAGCCAGCTGTTCTGTTTGGAAGCATTTGTCATTATTCTCCATCTATAACACAGTGAAACCTTTCTAAGGCCTCAGCCACCTCACTTTTGTTTATTTCTGACTAACAAGTTTGTATGCTACATATGTGGACAATCTGGTATATCAGGTCTGCACCATTCAAGTATTCAAACTATTTTATAGGTACTAATACCAGTATGGTACTTTAAACTGTCCAGACTCAGGATGGTATTGCCCTCCTTAATGTTTCTTACCATGTACTTACCTCTAGATACTATAAACCCTTCAGGAATAAAATAAAACCCAATCAGACAAGATAGGAACTCCTTTCAGGTGACCCTACTTTATCAGGGCTCAGTTATGATGGATGGATAGTAAGACATAGAGAGACTGTTTCTAGATATAGGTTTGATTGCTTCAGCAGAAGATCTTCTGTAGTCAGTGTGATTCAGTGACGATTGCCTAGTGGAATTGTCTACAGTACTGTAGGTGCCTACTGGATTGACTATATGATTAATTTGTATCAGGTCTAGAAATTAAAAATTACTAGCCACTTGCCAAAAAAAAAAACCAATACACAAAAAATATACTGACTAAAGTCAAGTTAGCAGTGCTAGCATTTTCCTGAATGACACACATCAGTTACTGTAAGTATTTGCCGATAACAAGCTACTGAGTAATTCACTGCTTTATAATGTTATGGATGGAAATCATGCTGATTCTTTGTCTTAAATTTAATGACTTACTATGTGTTAATGTTTTTAAATGAATGACAGTGCCTTTTTCTTCTAAGCACTTGGCAAACTGACATCCAGTGGCATTTACCCAGTAACTAGCCCAAATTTCAAGGCCTGGAGATAAAAAAATACTTAACAAAAAATGTTTGCATCTACTTAACGAAAAAGAAATGGAAGACACCAAGAGAAGGAAAGGACCTGTCGTACGAGGATGTTCTTTAGCTACACACTTTCAGGTTATTCAAATTTGAAACATGTAGGACAGATTGGTTGATTTGAAGGAATCTATTAAAAGTGACAGATTCAAGAACAGTCGGTGTGTACATTAATACAAACTGAATGTGGATGATCAAAGACATTGGCTAGAATGTGATCCAATCTGTTGACCTTTATAGTAGTGTAACTTCAATGTTCGGACAAGTGAGCTTTCTAGCCCTAACTACTGTACGTTGGTGGCTGTCCCTGTTAATCATTTAACTTTAGTGAAGGTGCCACTCAGAAGCCACCTACCATTTCCTTGCTCTGTAGTTGACTAGTTGTGTTTCTGACTTGCTTGAATACATCATTTTAACAGTAAATTAATTATGTGTAATATAAGATGATCATACTGTTATTACAATTTCCTACTTTCTTGAAAGTATTATTTCTGTACTGGCTGATCTACTGTACTTTGACTCTGCCAACCCACCAAAGGTTAATATAGCCTGTATTCACATAAATAGTGAACTTTCCCATGAAGCTAACTTTTTGTGATTTCTGTTGGTATACTAGTGATGTTAACCAATATTGAACTCTAGTAGCGCACCAAGATGGTAATACTTGTGAAATGTTTGTTGTATTAGGTATCTACATGTATCACTAGGGTTTCTGTGTTTGCTGTGATACAGTGTACTACTTGGACTGTGGTTGTTATAGATAATCATAAGATGTATAATCTTCAATGTTTTCTCCATGTACTGAAGTATCTGACAGTGTCAAAGTAATATTTTAGCATCTTCTCACAGAGGGGTTAAATATATAATATTGTTTGCAATTATGGTCATTGCTATCTTCAATTTATTGTATGCTCATTTCAGTAGATTCTAACAATTATTATTTTTTTAATTATTTATACAGCAGCTTACTTCCAGCCTTGTTTACTCAATTTACATAATATTTAAGACTGGCTGATGCTGTAATTGGTAGTTGATGCCAGATGTGAATAATGATTTCATTAGCAGACTGCCATGGAACGTTGGTTTTGAAGAGGACATGCTAACTGGCCAAAGTATTGCATTTCACTGTTAAGCTCTTGGGGCATGAATATATTCACCATGGTGTGAAATGAAGGCATATTTGCCCAAGCAACAAGACAGTTGTAGCCACAATCTGTGATTTTTTCATCATGTGAAGGACTATCCTTTACTGTATGGACTACTGTGTAATAGTCCCATACTAAAGATGAATATGAACAAATTTGAAGGACACTGAATTACCAGAATCTTCAAAACATGTATTGGATTTTAAAGGTCACAAGGGATATATTACTTCCCAATATGTGATGCATTTGGAATATTTCATTGTATTCAAATTCAAGGATTGAGGGAACTGCATTTTCTTTTCCAGAATAATCTTCTGTGGATATATATAAAGTTAATGATTTATTACAATATAAAGAAAAACCAAAAGAAATTCAGCTGAATTGCCAAGAGCTCCGAGTGCTGTTGCCAGATCTGCATTTATTTCACCAAACTTGGTATCATAGTGATGTGTGCTATTGAGATTCAGTGTTCACATGCAGAACATTTCCAGTAAATGGTTGAATCTACCAGTATCGCTCATCTGAAACACCCCTTAAAAGGCAAAATTAACATTTGGAACAAAGATAGTGACATATATATTAGTTGCTGTAAGCAAATCAACTTAAAAGTGATGAAGTGAATGTTGGAAGGACCCCTTGAATATCATAAATGTTACTGTCCATACAAAGACACTTAGCTAGCCATTAGGTGTAATAGCTAATGATGTGTTTGATGATAATCTGCATTTTAATTAGAGCACATGCACAATATTTATAAGTTAGAAAGAACATTTTACTTCAACGTGTGGCAGATTACTGCAGTGGGATGTCAAACTGTACTAAGAATTGTGTGGGATGATATCTAAACTGTTTACTCAACTTAAAACTTCAAGATGATTTACATATTTTCTTTCTCTTTTGTTTTTCTCTGACAAACAGCGACCAGAAATACAGTTCTTTGGTGCTAGTGCTCTTTGTCTAAAAATATCAAAGTTTTGGTAAGTTTGTAGTTGTTCTTGCCCAGCATTAAACATGTAACATTTTTGGTTCAGATGATAATCGTAACCTTTGCATTCATGATGGCGTATGTGTGTATGTATGTGTGCGTTTGTGACACCCAGCTTGTAAACGTGATATCTGAAGAAGGGAAGGTCGGACCAATAATATATGTTGTGTGTAGAAGTACCACACTGAGTACAAGAAGCTTATTGTTTATTGTGGAGGACAAAGGTCATTTAGGGTCATCAGGAGTCAAATTGTAAAAACTTTGTAACATGATCTCTCCATAACGTCAGCATAAGCAGATTTCATATTTAATATGTATATGAATCACATTGAGTACAAGAAGCTTATTGTTTCTGGTGGAGGTCAAAGGTCATTTGGGGTAATCAGACGTCAAATTGTGAAAATCTTGTAAACATGATATCTCAATATTGGAAGCATGGGCAGATCTCATACTTGGTATGAAGGTGTATAACATTACTTAAATGAAGCCTATTACCTTTGGTGGTGGTCAAAGGTCATTTGAATCCAACCAACCCCCAAACATTTACTTCACTCCCCTCTTACCTGTGTCTCTACACAAACGCACCTTCCTAAACATAATATCGCAAGGGAAGCTTGGACAGATTGCATGTTTGATTGCACCACATAGAGTATAAGAAGCCTAATGTTGTGGGTGGAGGTCAGTGGTTGTTTGAGTTCATCAGGGGTCAAATTATGAAAACCATTTGTTTAAACAATAGTTCAACAAGGACAGATGTCATATTTAGTATTTTGATGTATCACTCTTAGTACAAGAAGCTTGTTGTTGAGGTGAATGGTCATTTCAGGACAGCCTGTGTCATTGTGAATTTATTGTTTGTGACATCACACTGCTTTTCACTTTATTACAAAGATGAAGTATGTTGTACACCCTCACTATACATTATGCCAGATTCATGAAGAAAACTGCTCATGTTATATCATCGAAACCAAAATGCATGTTTGCATTCTGGTTCCAGTTGTACAGTACTTTGTACATATAATATTTTTTTTTTTTGCCCATTTGGTTTCCTGGATGTTTTATTTTTTTTTCTCAGTAATTTTGAAATGTACATCATTGTAATTTGAATTATTCATTTGTTAATCTAAACTTTCTTTTAAGGAAATTTTTTTAAAACTAATCCTCAATAATAGTAGCAAGTCAATGTGCTTGATTTAACAGCTGTTTCCACTGACATCATTTATCTAGATCTGTGTGTTCTGTGTGCTGTATATATGTGCTTTAATCCAGATACATGAAGAATTGGTGAATCTTCAGGGTTCCATAGTTGCTTCCTGTATTTTAAAGCTTTATTACAATGAAGTATTATTGATCCAAAGAAAACATATTTTGTCATCAAAATCTTGTGATTCATCGTATGATTCATTATAGATTACTTTATATTTAAAACTTGTTTTGTTCAAATGTCTTGATGATTATCAGTTCAAATATTGTAATGTTATTGCTTCTAGGCTGGTTTGACAAATGATATTGAGAGCAAAGATACTGAAATATATTCCTGACATTGGGATAGCTCAACAACACTAGACCACAGTACCTAGTGCATAAGCAATCAAGAAATTTCCTGTCCTTAAAAAGCATTCTAGTATAAATAGATGCTTAAAAGAAAGACTTATGTGGGAGTTTTGGTTTTCATTGCCACTTTTACTGAAGACTGGCATTGATGGGTCGTAAAGCCTTCAAGAGTTGCTACCGTTGTGGATAAATTTGTGACTGATATTGTTGAAGTGTTACATTAATTATCTAAGTACAATTTACCTATCAGTTGACATTTGTGTTTCTCGAGGGTGAAGAAAATTTCTTTAAAAAGAGCACTGTAAAATAAGAAAAATTCATGAATTGATAGATGTGGCAAATTATGGATGTCTTCTACAGGAAGGAATTGTCTCCAGAGCAGTATGACACCCTTAGGACAAAGCTATTTGAAAAGATCTTTCTCTTTTCTACTGGCGAGAAGATTGTTTTGAGACGGCTCTGCGTGGCAGTGAGTTGACAGTCACATCTTAAAACTTCAGATAAATATATACAGTGTAAAAAGTACTATTTGATGTTAACTTTATAAGATTCTATATATACTATAAGTAGGCTGAGTGAAATGTCATAGCAAGTAACTTTTGTTTATTCACTCTAAGAACGACATTGTCGTTTCCATCACTTGTGTTAGATGCAGAAGGTTCTATTCAGTCTGTATGATGTAATATGAGTGTTAGCCATTACATAATTTATTTCCATTGATGTCATGGCATGCCATAATTTACCCAAATCCACATTAATATGTAAGTTTTGACATGTATATGGTGTTTTATTTGATGCAGATAAAATGTGTCAGATACATGGTGAAGATGGTTGTCAAATAAGGATGTTGTTTTGCTATAGGTATGTGGTATCAGTCACACTTTTTTAATTGTGTTTGGAATGAAGGCATAGATATGGTGGTACTGGAAGTCTTCTACTAGCTTAATATTTAATAAACTCAGAACATGTAGTATAGATCTATAGGTTTATAATAAAGGCAAGCAGACAGAAACACTCCAGAAATCTTTATTGTGTCTTCCTACCCTTGAAGGGGTTGTGTTTAAATGGTTGTAGAAGAATCTTTGAGAATGTCAATTGGATATATATATCTTGACAACCATTTGAGATATTTAGCTGGTATTTTTTTACTGTACTGACAACAGACATAAATTTGCTAAGTCTACAAAGTGTCTTCTTTGTTCGTTCTTGTTCACAGCTCTCTGCCTTCACCCTTAACACAGCACCAGAGGTCTGGCCTGATGCCATTGCTGGCAGTATTGATACCTTTCAGCAAGTCAACTCCACTGGCTTAGATGTAAGCTTTCTCATTATTTTGTGATAACACAACTGTACTTACCTACTCCACAGTTGAAGTTTAATGATGATACCTTCTTTCCTTTGTGGTGAAAACTGGTTTTCAAATCAAGACGAGAGGACACAAACTGTAACCAAAGTGTCACATCTGTACCAAGTTAAGGATACAGGGTTGGGTGTTGCAGAATATTGAAACAGTATTTTTGCAATAATAGCACTATACATAATTTTTGTTCCATATGCACAAGTTATTGGAAGAAAGCTATAACAAAATTTTAATTAGGTATGTGTGTTATTCCAACCCATTGTTTTAACTTTGTTATAATGTTTTATTGTTCAGTGGATGGTTTGTTGATAGCACAGTTAGCATATGTGTACAGTGGTCCTGTAGAGGCTACATACTACTGTCTGGTTTAATCACAACCATCACATTTTTGGTATGATGCTGTGTATATATTGTGATAGATATGAAACATGGGAAGACAGTAGTTTGCATACCCAACTCATCCTCTCTTATTTTATTGCTTTGAAAAATGGTGTGAAATCGATGTGGACATAAACCATATCCAAGGTATATTGTATGGTATTTTAAAACCCTGGTTTGCCCTTTGCTATTGCTTGAAATAGGTTTTCCTCATTTATGTGCAGCATGATGCACCGAAGCTAATTGTCTATATGTAAGCTGGCAAGTAATGAAGACAAACCCATAATGGATGACTGATTTTGAACAATTTTGGATCAACTTCAATGAATCTCTTTGCATTAGATGATGTACTGTATGCTTTGGAACATACATTAGCTATGGTAGGCTGATGAAGGGTGGGATCTATGATTTACCTGCCTCTAAATGGATTTTCCAGTTCTTTCAGCTGAACGCTATGCCACACTCATATAGTTGGTAAACTGACAGAACCATTGCGGTTTATTTAGAGTAGCTACAGGGCATGCATAAATTTACATCGGTAGGGCAACTCTAATTACTTTAGCATCACCTGGAAGTTTCAGGGACTGAGGTGAAAGAGGGTTCACTGCATTAGTTTTCTTCAATAGGCAAATAATAAATAACTTGAATGGGTTTTTGGGCAAAGGTACTGTGTTACGACACCAAGGGTCTATGAATGATCTCAAGATGAAAAATTGGCTGTTTGGTTAATACACTTACAAAATATTTTGAATTGTTGTTGGCATCTCAAATAGTTAAAAGAATTATTTCTACTGATATCTTCGCAGCTTTCCTTCAAACCCATTGTTTGAGTGACTTTGCTGAGAACTATGTAGGAACCTACAGTAAATGTGGATAGATGTTTGTATGGAGAATGTGTTTCAATGATAAGTTTCTTATATAGTTTTATGAGCAATAGAATTCCACACAAACTAATGTTTTATGTATAAACCCACAGTCAATATTCCTCTAAATAGTTATGCTTGCCAGCACCTGTTGTACTTTATAAATTTTAAGTTTCTTGAACTGGTACTGTAGTTTGTGATAAATCCATTCAAAGTTAAATATTTTTGCCAAGTGGTTGATGAAGTGTGAACTTGACCTTGCAACAGTAAGTTATAGTTTTAAAAAGGCTGCCGTCCCATTGGTACCTTGGTAAGCATTGTTCGCTACGGGAATATACTGTATTATTCATAGCCTGCTTTGGTGTATTTGCATTATGCGCTCTTGCAAAGAAGTAATTGTTTTCTTTGCAGTTGTTTACACCCACAGTTAGCTTTATTTATGCTTACACGCTTACCAACAAACACTGTTTTATGATTCTTGTGAATGTACATAAGTAACAGAAATTTAAAGTTCAACGAAAAGATAAAGCTGGTCTGTATTTCCTATGTTCAAAACAAGCCCTAACAGTTCCACATATCATACACTGTTGAAATATTTAGTTTGTAGTTTGTAGTATACATGATGATGTGTTCCCATGCGATACGGTTCAAACTGGGCTGTATGGACCATTTGTGCCATTTTACTTTTAAATGTTGGACTAGGTGGTTCTATGTCTTGTGTGTTGTTTATGTACATGTGTTGTGGTACTAGCTATACCTAGACTGCTTGGATCCGTACAGTTTGTCACTAAGTTTGTGGTTTTGTGCCTCATAATGGAGCCTTATAATTATCTTTGCTTCAAACCAATAAGTAAGCAATAGGATTGAGAGGCTCACTCACCTTTAGTTTGATTTATTTACTCCTCATCTTTGAATAAGTCGACTTTCAGCATAACCAGAGGATCAAAACAGTACCAGCTTTTATTCAGGCTAAGGAATTTGGAATGGACCCCCCCCCCCAAAGAAAAAATGTTTTGAGTCTTATTTTAATATGTTTGGCAAATAGGTATCTGTACTATGCTTGTATGTCCTCCAGCTAGGTTGGATATATGGACACATAGTGCATCCATGCTGTCGCAACCATTGTAGTACCGTTTAACCTGTAATTCATATGAGTATACAGTATGCTATGGTGAAGTGTTCTTTAGCATTTTGGGGATTATTTGTGATACATATGAAAAACCTCTCCAGGACTACTGCAAGTTACAAAGAGATGCCAAATACCTGCAGGAGTAAATTTGGATTAAGGCCAAGTTTTCATACCTCTCAAAGAATGCATTCACCCATGGTGGGACACCTGGATAAAATTAGCAAAAAATATTTTTGATGTTCGGATAAGTTTGTTTAGCAATTTATTTCATGGAAAATGAACTGGAACTATAGATGGACTTGCCTAGTTTAATTTACCACAAGTCTGTATTATTTTGAAAGTTTGAATGCCTTAATTAGTTAAGTTCAGTAAATGAAATCTGGAATTCAGTTGAACAAGTTATATGTAAAGCTATAGCAAGTTTATAAAGGAGGATATGATTGGTTTTGATATAACAATAGCTGCACAGGTCAATACTTTGATGCACATTGTATTTTTGTATCTTTCTTTGTAAATTTTATAGAATCTTTATTGGATATCACATGTCTTATATGATTTTTTGTTTTTATTTAACAGGGAGTGAGAAGCTACATTGTTTTTCAATTAATTTATTTGTGACAAACTTACCTGTAAAAGTAACATAGCATTGAAGGCCTTTATGCCCTGGGCCCAGTCAGTTACACTACCTTACAATAGGTGCCTTAATACACCTGTAAAAGTAACATAGTATTGAAGGCCTTTATGCGCTGGGCCCAGTCAGT
>KN886394.1:12900-28446 GCA_000934455.1 Apostichopus parvimensis
CTGCACCTTGTCAACTTTCGCGGAACTAGAAAGGACCGATATGACATCGCCCTTTGTTGGAGGTCCCCATTTACCAGACAGGTGTTTCTTTGGTTGAATATTGCAAATAAAAATGATAGGATTATTATATTTTTGGTTGGACTGTCTTTATGTAGTAAGTACAGTGATTTAACATAATGTAGACTGTTCCCGTGCTGGTAAACCATTGATCGACGTTTCGTTTCGATTCGTTTCGTTTATTTCACTTTTTTTCGTTTTTACAATTACATTTACAATAATGAATAATACCAATGTCAAAGAGAGAAAAAAAAGCATGGAAAATCTGAAAAAGCTACGCTTATACACTCATAAAATGCAGATTCACCATGAAAAAATTAAATACAATACGCTAACTACACCCCCCCCCTCCCCCGTTAAACCATCATCTCAACTTTAAGACGTTATCTGCTGTAGATGCCAATTATATAGTTTCAATTATACCTGTAATGGGGTCAATTATCCGCTAATTAACTTACCTGCCTAAGTTATTTGTGTGCAAACATTTACAGTGTTAATCTTCATCTCACATAAAATTATCAAAAAAGATCAATTGGTTATATTGATAGAATGATTAATGATTTTACATATCATCTTCATGTTGCGTTCGTTCGGTGTCTATTGGACATCGAAGGAGACGCCATTTTACCGATTGTTATTAACAAACATTCAATAATAAATTTAACAGCTGCTGACGGACAAGGAAAGAAGATGTTTCTATGAAACCTCCACACAATACCAACAATTATAAAGACCTTGATTAACTGATATAATGCACACTCTTCATTTGTTCTACACTGTTGTAGGCTTTTGCAAACGCGTTCCTGGAATCCGTTCAGGACACATATAAAAATCAATCATGAACAAACAATTATTCATGGGCTTAAGAAATTAAAACTATTCTTACACACCTGGGTCGAATAATAACCATTAGAAAATTGATAAGTGTTTTTGTTGATTGGTTGTAATTAAGGTATAATTTTACAAGTGGATCGTACAGCAGTTAATGCCACACGTTTAAAAATGCCATTTAACTCACTTTTACTTTGTTTAAGTTGTTAAGAGGTATTTATGGGCAGCCATTTAGGCAAAAACTACAACGATGAAACAAGAGACAAACAGACAAGAACAAAGATGAAAAGGAACAATAACTGCGCGAACTAAATGAAAGTTCGCCCCCACGATTGAAAGTTTTCCCATAAATCAAAAACGAACGTTGGGACAGCATCAACATGAACATTGGGACAGAATCAAAATGAACATTGGGACAGAATCAAAACGAACATTGGGATAGAATCAAAACGAACATTGGGACAGAAGTAAAACGAACAGCCTCGTCTGCCTCTGCCCGGTTAAAAATTCCCTTGTGGGCACAATGACAACAGGACGATTAGCCTACACAGTTCACAGACCTTGTGAAGCACGGTACAGCGTTGTTGGACAGAAGTGTCGTGCATACAAGATGTCGTAACTACATTCCGTAATATAACACGGTCAAGGAAAACCAAAACAGCGGCATCTGTCCTTCTTAGTTCATAGGCATTCGTTCGTTTCACGTGAACGTTCGTTTTGATTTCGTGCAAATGTCCTTTTAATTATGTTACGTATTCGTTTTTTTATGGTGGCGCTTGTTCTTTTTGTTATGAGCACTTGTTCGTTTCGCGTGTGAGCGTTCGTTTTGATTTCGTGCGAATGTTCTCTTTGGCTTAGAATACATCTTTTTTTTATGGTGGCGATTGATCTTTTTGTTCTGACAAGTGGATCAATTTTGTCTTCCCGGTGCTCCTTGTTTATCTTTCGGTTGCATGTGTTTGATATGTTACGCTGCATGATTGTCTTTTTAGTTTTATTTCTCTTTTCATGTGCAGCCTTTCACAATTTTTACATTGGTATTACCTATGTTTGTTTCATTTTGCATATTTCTTCTTTTCAATATTCTTTCATGTTTATTGTTTCATCGTTGTATTTTTTGCCCAAGTGGCCGCCCATAGGTATTTGAGAACATACTAAACGTTAGTTCAGTTGAGAAAGTTTAAATGAATGTTTGAGAAAGTTATATTATATTTCTTAGAGAACATACTTAGACCGTCTTCCAAGCCTTGTTTTTCGCTTCCTTTGCCCACATTTTCGTGTTACTGGTGTGATTGAAGCTTAGAATGCGGAGAATAATCGCAAGAATCATAATTTACTATGCCAACAAAACAGTTCTTGCACATTAGTGTAAAACTGCAGTAAAACGGTGGTATTTTAATTGATTATAGGACATGCCTGATTTTGGGCAACTGACCAATCACAGGGATGCTTCTCGTGACCCTTTGACCCGGTCCAAACTTTGTTTATATCATTATCTACTGTAGATAGCCAAGATTACGCACTGCCTGCATATAAAGGTGCCTGGCGATATACAGCCCATCCATTGCTCCAATATAAAGGAGATGACAGTCCAAATGATCAGAAAAAGTTTTGACAAAGGTTAGAATACATCACTTAGCCAAAAAGTGGTTACTTGTGTACACTTGTATGATCTTATAGGCAAATGAGGTCGAAGTTGCTGTTGATTATGTACGTATGCTGCAAAGCCTAACGCCGGTTGTATTGCGATATTGCATTACTATATAGGCCTAGCTGGCCTAGCCTCTAACCCAAGTGCCAGGGCACTGGGAAAGCAGCCGCTGTGCCTCACTGCACCAAGGTCTCTATAACGACTAGCTATAATTATGAATATGTGAACTAATAGAGGTCCATGCATTCAGCTTTATGTTTTATTTGGCTATTTTCTCTGACAGTTTGATGATGACTTCACACAAATGTGTAGTCCACTGTGTTGGGAAGGATGGGCCATTAACAATGTTCACCCCCAATCAGTTGGTTAAATGTTATTGCCTGTGCTGAGGAACTGTGCGAATTATCTGGCCCACAGTATGATGTTGCTCATGAAGCCACCTACAAAGACCAGTCTGACAGCTTCAAAGAAATGTTCTATACCACCCCGTCATTGCTATGTGGTTTCACCAACAAAACAGATATTATCAAAGCAAAGAAACGAAAGACAAAATTACCTCAACATAAAGCAGTTAAACGTAAGTAGCTTGTCAAAATGTATTTTATTTTGAGTTAAAGGTATGCTGTATTGTTCCCAAATATGCCAGAGTTTCAAATATACTTTGGTCAAAATTCTTAAACTGTTTTGACTATCACGCTGGAGGAAATGTACCTCACTAGGACATTCAGTCATCTTGTGTGCTCATGTAATATGTGTGAGAACAAATTGGAAAGTAAAGACCTCCAGGGAACGATTTTTTTTGGTGAAAACTTCTAGTAATTATAGTATGCTATTATTGGGGCCAATACTGACTTCATTTAAACAAAAATGAAATACAGAAACATGTCAATAATCACATAAAGATTGTTTTAATGATGTGATGTGACACTTCTTGGATCAATTCACTTGTTGGAACTTTAGAAGCTCATTTCCCTTTAATACAATGTTATTGAACTGCTTGAATTTACATTGGTATGTGAATACGAGGTAAATATGTACTGCATACTTCTAGAAGATTTAGGGTGAGCAAAAAGGGCCTTTGATTGTTTTATTCCCAATTTTTTATGCTTAATCCTGGTATACATCCTGTCTTGAAGGAAGTTGCCTCTGAGGCATAATTTTGTTAAATGAGTTTACCTGACTACACATGAAATTGGGAATTGAAGAATTCTTAGAAATCATACTGTGCAGTTTGATATGAAGTTTGAAAACAATAAGTGAAATGAAGGAAGTAATATAAGACCAGGAGACAATCTTGTTATCAAATTTGTCATCAATCTCAAAACGAAATTGTAACATAGCATATTATACTGTTTCTTTGCATGTCAGAGATTAAATGAGGTTAGTTTGTTATGACTATCAACAAGAAAGGATTTAAAAACACCAGTTAAGCTTTAATCTGTAAGCAGGATGGCCTAATTTGAAATTGATAAAGATCAGTTGTATGTTTTCTAAATTGAGTGAGCCTTCACTGTGCAGTATGTGTCATGCTGTCATTTCTAAGACAAAAATGATTTTCTGTGCAACGAATAGTCAGTGTCTGTTGGGCCCACATAAAATGTGAGCAGTCACTCACAGACATCTCTGAATAGAAATTGTTCCAACTTTACTACATTGTCACCTTCGATGAATATTGTGTAGGTAACATACTAATAAATCCAATAATCCAAAAACTTAGCACATTTTTGGCATATGGAAGACGGTCTAACAGAGATGGTCTTTGAAATTAAGATGTATTCCGTATTTGAAAACGAAAGTTATGGAAACTAAAGTGTAGTTACAAAAAATTGAAAGAAAGTGGCCGTGGTGACTGATCTATGGGAGTTTGTTAATGTCATCAAGGTGTCAATATCAAATTCCCCTAAAGGTTCAGTTTTAAAGAAAAGTCACCCAAGACAAAGCCTGGACACGAAAAGCAATTAACTTAATCCAACCTCAACCCCATTCCACTTACATGCATGAGACTGTAACCTTGTATTATCATGACAGAGTTACGTCATGAGAGTATCAGGAGTCCCTTGGAAAGGGAATATATATTGCACATAATCGGGTTAAAGATTTGGTGGGCGATCTACATGTGTACTGTTTACACATAATCACGTGATCTTAGCTGAAAAGAACATACTGCCCATGAGCAGGCAATAGTCAAAGCAAACAATAGTTATACAGCAAACTATTACTAATACTAGTTAACTATACGCAATGTATTTTCTGTCGAACTTAGAACGACTTAGAACGAACATCAAACATGTATGTAGAAGAGTAAGTCTGGTACTTAATAGACATATTATTATCAAATCATAGAGTTTTCATAAGCTTACTGGCACTGTGTAAGTTCTAATGAAGTCTGCATATCAAGAGGAAACAGGGACAGAGAGATAGAAAGAGAGAGATGGAGCGAAAGAGGTGGAGCGAAAGAGGTGGAGAGAGAGGGGTGGAGAGAGGTGGAGAGAGGTGGAGGGAGAGAGAAGACACAGCACGTGTTCAAGAACAACACCATACACTGAGAGCAGAGATATAACATATCACAAGTAATGCTGAGCCTGAAGTCATTCTTTAAAATATAAGTATATATGAGGAGGATATGATGGTTTACACGTTAGTTTAATGACATCTTCACACATCATACTGATCAAGTATGCCATACAGGCAGAATTTATAGGCATTATTGTTAGAATTTATGTTGCTTCCTGACACGTCAACCCAATAGCCTAATGTGATGAACAAATTAAAATACAAAGACGATTTGTTTTTCACTTAATATGACTCTGCTGCTGCTGCAGAGTAACTCTCGAAGTTAGCCTTTTTCAGACCTAACCTTTCTTGTTCAACAACTTATTAAACATACTTCACATCTGAAGTCGTGAAACTTTCGCGGAACTGCAGATAGAATTGCGACACTGGTGGGCTATTATGTCTTGCGATTTGTGGTGCAATTTTGTATCTGTACGAGCTGTACCTAGCTATCTCCTGTAGCTATAGCTATAGCTTTAGCTGTAGCTATCTCTTTTATGTGCAGGAGAGCACATGCATACACTGTAATGAGCAGTATACCTTTTGCGTTTTTGGAAGGAGGATTTATCTCATGTGGTTTTTCTAGAATAAGAAAAACAAGAATATCTTGGGAAAAAAGCCCAAATCCTGAACGCACCCCCGAAAAGGGGGGTTCTTTCTGGGGGCAGGGGGTCCATTTTTAAGGAAAAAATACCAGAGGTCATATTTACACACAAAAAGCATAAAATGTGGTTTTTCTAGACCATAATTTCATAGGGAATAAGAATATCTTGAGTTAAAAGCCCAAATCCTGAACGCACCCCCGAAAAAGTTTTTTTTTCGGAGGAGGGGGTCCATTTTTTAAGGAAAATATACCATAAGTTACATTTACACACAAAAAGATAAAACAAACTCTTATTAACCTCAAAATGTAAACCAATTAGGCCTTATATATTGGATGTGGTAACACTGTGGTGGTGGGGTGTATTAGGGGGTCTCTAAAGGACCCCCTATTTCACTCTTACTGCACTGGGGGGAGCATTATAACATTTTTTTGCCACGGATTTTGAACCGTTAGAGATATGAACTAGATTCTTTCATGACTTTATCCCCACGTCTTGCGCACAATTTGACACCACATTTGTCCATATAGGACCCCTGTATGGTGAGTTATGTACCAATTTGTGATGACGTCACAGAAATGTTTTCAATTTTTACATTGAGTTGTGTACAAAAACGTTAGATTAAATAGGATACAAATACTCTTACTTGGGACAAATTTAAAAGTCTGTTTGCTTTGAAGTACATAATAATTATGCTTACTTAATCTTCTGAATCGCTATCATCACTGTCGCCTAGAAAGTCTTCATTATCTAGAAACAGTTCTTGCACATCGTCAGGAATAACCTTCTTGGGCCATCTCAGCTCTAGTGATTCTGTACATCCATTGTCTACAATGTTTCCAGCTTCATAACTACTTACGATCGCTGAGCGCCATTCTCTAGCAATCAAGTTTGATCTAAGAATGTGTAGCTTAAGAGTCTGCTGGCATGGTGGTAATGCCACATTTTCCTCAAGATCTAACTCAAGTTCTTCAGCAGAAGATTCCCAAAGATTGGAGAAAGTATCGAGGAATTTGGGCTTACATTCCAGCAGCTTCCAGCAGGTTTGTTTTCCTTTTCAAAATAAGGAAGAGTTGTATTCGATGCCTGTGAAGGCGTGAAAGCCAATAAGTGATGTCTTCTGTGCTGGTGTTAGGTCAATGTCGCTCATTCTGAAGACCTTACGATATGTGCCTGTGTTGTTATCTAATGCAACTCTTGCACCATCAGATCTTGAGGAATATGTGGCATTGCTTTATATCATAAACGGTAAAAGTGTCAATGAAGCCAGATATACAATCTTTGATAGCAAATTTACCAAGCAGAACAAAATCATTAGCTCATTCATAGCCTGGTCTAATGACAAGGGGTCTGTGTGTGAGGATACACAATCTTTGATAATATGCGGAAAATTTGGGGCGCCAAAAGCAGTCTGGTTGGAAACAGCTATTATCACCGAGGCTGTAAGACGTAGAGCCTGCCTTAGTAATTTAACTTTGAAGAGAGAAACCAGTGGGCCCTCCTCGCTTTTCATAGGGAATTTCAATACCATTATAATGTAAACAGAAAACTGATATATAAATAGTAATTGAAAGCGCTCACCGTTTCTCAAGAACAGCATTGCCAGTGGCCTTCGTTCCTCAACGTTAGGGAATAAGTTAATGTGTGCATCAAACCCTTCAGAGAAGTACTTTGGAAAATTGTAAGCAAATTTGAGGGAGAAAGTACAACTTGACTTGTAGTACAACAGCATAAGTACGAGTACAAGTAGAATTTCCCTTGATATGCGTACGGCGGAAGACTTCAAGGTTCGATTAAGAGAACTCAAAACTTATATCTGTATCTGTGCTATATTTCCAAAACCAAAATGTACCCTAGTGCGAGAACGAGACCCAGTAAAAGTTCACGAGGGAGATTATACAAGTACAAACATATTCTCAGAGAACGCGAATACGATAAAGGACTCATGGCAAGTTTGAGGACTAAATATGATGACATTTGAAGGATGACTATACGGGCATAAGATTTATGTTGATAAGATTTATGTTGATAAGTTACATAGGGCTAAAAAGAACCCATTGCAGTCATTCGTGGCTTTATATTGCTGTATAACTTTCATTTCGTTAGAAATGACTTATTGCACAACGGAGGCTAATCGATGACTAGTATAGTCGCTGAGCTAATTAGCTCATCACAAAACAAAAAAACTCGATGGAAAGACATCACATTTCACAGAGTTCGAGACATTTTTACAATACATTACACATTTCTCAACGGAAAAATGGTGTTCGAATGATGGCGTTCGTGGATGTTTTGCCGATTTGTGCGGAGTTAGACACACATTTTGATAGTTGTATTGGGACTACTAACGATAATCAGAAGCAACGTTAAAACCCAATAGAAATATTTAAGATTTTTCATGAGTTCGAAGAAATGGTTACGATGCATCTACACATCAGTAAAAGGCAAATGGTTCCGGATGTAATTCATGATTGCTTTGTATCGAAGGTGATGTGCACAGGATTTCGATATTCTTTTCCGACTGACATATGGTTATGGGGCATGAACCGTTATGGACGAGCCATAGGCGGATATTGCGAATAAAAGTTGATGTGTCAGTGCAGGGTTGGTTGAATGTGACCGCATTGAGTGGGAGGGGTTCTTGAGATGGCCCCCAAAACTTTAAAACGTCAAATATTGTATTCTGACGCATATTTTGGTTATAATTTAGGTCTGTATACAATTAGGTCTGTACACAAGGTGGTGCTAACACATATACTTTTGGAATTTGAAGAAAGAAAAAGTCCACGTTTCCACGAGAACACAACGTAATGATTCGACCAGACAGAACTCCAACTACCAATCTTAAAGCTTGCAAGACAATTGCCTACTTGACCACAACAATGTCACACAATGTACACTGAATAAATATATGAAAACACTTTACTGTGTAATACTCTACATCTTTATTGATTAAATTTTATTGAAAGCTAGCAACTCAAAGAAATCCACCGCCAAATACCTACAGCCAATTGTTACATGAAATTACACCATATAAGATTCAATTGAAGGGAGCGTAATCTATAATCAAGCTATCGGTGCAAATATATTGAAGAAGTTGAAGTTTGAGTTTAACTTTGATTTTGGGAGTAAATTTCTGAGGCATCAACATTAATTTACGACTTGGTCTTAAAACAACACGAATTATGTAATCAATGCAATTAAAGATAAATAAGAAGCATTTGTTACTGAACGCCCTCTATGAGAGCCTTTCAGAGACATATCTATCATTAGAGTGATGCAAGTACGAGCTGTTAATGCTATCACTCGACTAAAAGCGACCCTTCAATTAAATTTAGAATTTAATTCATTTAACTTATGCAATGATCTTACCTCATGTTGTTGATATCGTTGCATGGCTTTTTTAAAGAAATATTTTAGCTATTCTTATTGGTGATCTCTACATGAAGAATTACTTGACTAATACACCCAGTTTTGTAAACTGAAACTTAGATTGATAATTATTACTTGTTTTAATAGATTATGCAAATAGTGCTAGTAGTGTGCATTGCGTTGTATACTTGTGAGGACATTACGTAATATATAAACAAAGCGCGTCTCGACAAGCTTCTGTCTCCATTTTCTCCACATCATTTCGCATTTCTGTGAAATATAAAAGGAATAGGAAGACATCAGAAATCTAAGGTAAAGGTAGGTGATGTTATAGTCAAAGACAATAGTCCTTCCAGTTTATATTGAGACGTTTTAAGTGAATAGTTAATCTTCATCGAACAACATGACATCTAATCCTGATAGTTTCCCTATATATGTGTTATATAATTGTGCACATTCACAGTGATGCAATGTTAAAGAATGACTTTTTAACTTTTGAGAATTTGACCTTTAAATGGCTATATTGACTTATTAGTCTAACATACAGACTATGAGGTCAGTTTCTCGGATAACAATCTTGATAGGCAAACAAGACTGTTATGACCGAAAAGAACATGTAACAGCAATTGCTTGCAATCCATTACAAATATGTCATCCCAGGTATCTGATCTTGGTGGAGAAAAAACATGTTTTGGTTGAGTTATCAGGATGTATACAACAATGATTAACATAAAGATTTATGTAGTTGCGTTGCGTTGGGAACTGAAAGATGTGTTGTTTTCCACAAGCCCAGTGTTTAAGTGCATGTTGTGATCAAATGATGTTATTCCACTTAGTACAAACTTCAGCATTATACACTTCAAAAAATGCATATTCAACACAGTGTTAAACCACCTTATTGCCAAATTAAATATTCATAATTTTAAGGAAAGTTTAATCCACTTGTCGTACAAAATGAGCAATTAAACAATGAGATACCTTCGAATTCTTTTAATGAAATGCTGGATTTAGCCTCAACAAAAGTTGTTACTGTCAGCTGTCCCGGACTGGGGACACCCACTTTATATATTTTCTATTTCTAATATAAAGTTCCAGCTGTGATACTTTACAATTATGGCTTCTTGTACCGGAGGCGCACCCACGTAAACTTAAAGGGTGTGAAGACTCGCGCACAAAGAAACGTCTCATGCCAGTAATCTGACCTAGTTTCGAATGAGGTGTTACAGAAGTGTTAGACACCACCATCTATCCCAGAAAATACACACACAGCTTGCTACCGTCGGTAAGTAGACACTAGTGTACAGTCAATACCCACAACACAGTGTACATTTCAGCGTGGACATCTCGGGTCTAGATAAAAGATAACATGGTATCACGTTTCATTACTGTCTGCATTTTGTAGCGACAAGAAGAAAACGTCATTTGCAAGCAACGGAAAGTTAACTTGTTCAGAGCGCGGCACGCGGTTTGGGGCGAGTCTTCAATGCCTTTAAAATCAAACTGGGGAGCTATTCAAATCCAGGTGATTGGTGCAGGGCTAAGACAAACAAAGACAGACAGGATATTACAACAACAAAAATCTTAGTGCACAATACATCAATATAAACTATGTAACAGCGGTTCATTCTAAACAGTAGTAAGTTATTCAACATTTTTTCAAAAGTTACAAACATCTAGCACCATTAACATCTTGGCACTCTCCATCTTACCATTCTTTCTGAAATGGGAGGGGACCTCTCCGCCTGGACGACATAACATCTTAGCCCTCCCCCTACAACAAAAAAAGGCTATTGCGCCCCATACTATGTTATCAGATTGTCCCGAAATGTCTTGTTGGTTGATATGCCCTAGAATGCCTGCTAGTACCAGTGTAGGTTTTACACTGTAGACAATAAACAATACTTAGGGTTTAAACAATGGTTGTTGCAAAATCTACTTTTTCAAAGGTAGGCCTGTTTGCTATACATCACCCACTAGCTGATATAATAAGAACGAAGAAACTATTAAGATTTTTTTCATTCAGAATATCCCCGCCGCTCTCCTCTTTTTCCTACAGAAACTGTTCGATAATGTTAATTTCCAAAATCCAGCCGGAATTCAAGTCGGCATTTTTTTGTTTTGCAGAATCCGGCAAATCCAGTATCAGGGTGGATTTTATATACCAAATCCGGTGCAACCCTAATAAGTTTTGCTAAAGGAGCGTTCCAAAAATTTCGTATACGTTAAACCTGTCAATGAGTATCTGGAAATCCAGAATAGCTATTGATTTTCTAGCACTCTGGTCGTTTTTTCATATACTACGGCTTGTTCAGACTTTATTCTGCCCTTTAATGCTATGTGTTGTTTATAATATGTTGAAAATATGGCGGTATCCACCCGTTATGATTAAGAATGTGGAAATAATAGAATGTGGAAATAAGTCTAGAAGTGAAGTCGCTTTTCTATGGCTGTTAGTTTAAATGAATCGTTTACTGGTCTAAATTTACTTGCTTTATCTTCGGAGTTGATTGTTGGTGTTTTTTACGCTGTTAGTGGCAGGTAATCGAATTATCCTTTTTATTTTTCGTTTCATATATATACCTCATACCGACGCGTCCTATTTTGATTATCTTTTGTCTCAAAAAGTCGAAACTTTTACGTAAAAAGTAACACCATTTGATGAACACATTGATGTTGTTTTAACTTCAGATATTGAAAATTACCACCATTTTTTTTGGTAATAATAATAATAATAATACTTATTCATATGGCGCATTATACCGACGGTCTCAATGCGCTTTACAATTAACAAAAAGAGTACAAAAATACAGCATAGTAGGGGGAAAACTTAAGGTACACGAAATGTTCGCAAAAATTGCAAGGTCCAATGACGATAGCACATGAATAAGTGAGTTCTTAAGACGCTTTAAAAATTATCTATGGTAGAGGCATTCCTAATGTGCGTGGAAAGAATGTTCCAGAGTTTGGGAGCCGCAAATTGAAAAGAACGCTCACCGTACGTCTTGGTTTTATTTTGAATTTTTATTATCACCATCATCAATCATCATTTTCAACGTCAAATGAATAATCGCAGACCAATTCCTCCCCTGGGGTACCATCGATTGGGTTGGCACTGGCGGTGATTTGATAGGATCCCACTTCTGGAAGCCTGAGTTTGAAGCAAACATCCACAGGATCATTTGGATCGTCGGTGTTGACCTGGAAAGTAGGTTCTCCATCTTGTACGCAATCAAAAATTGCTTGACCTGGTTGAAGAAAATATCGCAACATAAAGATCTTGTATAGGAACAGAAAGCATACAGTTGCGCATACCAAAGATGAACAAAAATTCCACTGCCGGTAGCAGCCTCACACTAACATTGAATAATCGAATCCCAAATTTGTATTAACATCTCGGGACAGAGAGCTCACAACATTCTCTACCTTTGCAGTAAACGACAGCATATGCTCTGCAATTATCACATCATATATCATATTCATGTAACAATAAATCAAAAAATGACACAATTCACATCTCTTAGCTTGTCTTTGTGCTCCTCTTACATTTATGTGCTGTTACTTATGAAATCTTTGGCAATCTAGCAGCAACTTTTTGAATACTACACCCGTCAATTAAATCATTTAATTAATTAAATAAACGTTGAAAAATTAAAATGTTTCATGCTTCTTTCTCTTTAATGGGAAATGACCATTTCGAACCGTTTTATAAAAACATATATATATTTATAAATTTGATGATGCTCAAGGCTCCTTTTCCGTTATATGAAGTCATTGTCTGTTTCTTCTTGCATCTTAGTATGTTTCCTCCCCGGGGTTGCCATCGATTTCTATGCTCCCAGTGTTCAGACTAGTCATAACTCGACGCATTGATAATCCAAGATCGGACTCAAAAAAGATTTGCGACATATTTCCTCAAAGATATGTACAGCGACTCAAGTTGGGAACATCACTGGTTGTGACTCGACCCCAGAATCAAGTGAATCATTACAACTCTGGGCACATAACATATTCTCTATTTGTTTTACATGTAATTCTGACTGAATCGAATTCTTACTTCTTCAAATTTCTGTTTCTCTCATCCGGACTTCTGAGTCCTAATGTATGAGTATTTCTTGTTGATTTACACATATACGTGACTTAAACAAGGGATAAGGATCGGGGATGTCTCTTATTTCATTAGGCTCACCATGACTGCAATTTGATTGTTTACAATTTGGGCTATTTTATAAATTCACAATTCATTTTTGTGAGCTCACCCGCGAACCCAATTGACCACAACCCCGCTAGGAAATATCCATAGGAAATATATTTCTTTTGTGAAGTCTTTATCCGTAGGAAAGGTGTTCTTTTTCAAGTTCCTGTATTATCTATAAGATATACTCTTACAATTTAACCGTACTGTGATAATAAGGTGTTACTGCGCTGCGAAAAAATTTACTTACCATCTACCACTGCTGTTATGTCGCACGTCGCAGAGTTTCCTGATTCATCTGTACACGTGCATACTATATTATACGTGCCGATTGGCCTATCTCCGGGATCTTCATCACAGGAAATGACAGTCTGACCACCGCTGTTGTCGACGCATGTCGGTTGCGCCCAGTCGACGAAGGCCAAATAAGTTGATGAGGAGACGTATTTAACATCGGGGTTCACACAAGATATAGTGGGTGCGACATCGTCTGTTGGCAGATGAAAATGGAAAACGACCTTTATACTGTGAATGTAAAAAAGCCTAGACTACGAGTGTATGTCTTATGCGAGACATGGCCTAACTTTATCCAACGTTATTGAATGTATTCTCAACATTGAAATTCAAACTTCAGCTGAAATTTGATCAAGAAGATGAAATCACACATGAAAAACACCGAAGATAAAAATAATAGAGAATTTACATAATTAACCTGCAGTTTTCCATACCTTTTTTACGGAAATATTGCTTTGCTGACAAATGCCGAAAAGGATTTTAGAAATCACTTCCATAAATAAGTTTCCTTTTCGATATACTGGGACTAACTCACTAAAGTCTTCACTTTGGAACAGTAATCAATATAAAGCAACAATTTGGAAGAAAAATGCATTTCATTACATGAACCTACAGTGTGACACATCAAATAGCCTATGTGAATTCAGATTTATGTTTGCTATTCTTGATGAAATTAATTTCAGGTATGACATTAAACAATCGAAATGAAGAACATCTTGGCAAGGGGAAGATTCCATTTTTTTTCAACCTTTATTTCCCACCAAGTGCAACATTCATCCGTACTTAACACATACGCTTTCAACATTTTAAGTTGTCACTAGTGGCCTGCAAAGGATTTCAAAGGTGCGGGGTTGGGAGGGAGCAGCCAGATTATAAAGTTTAAAGGAGTTTGTCCCTCGGAGGAGCGGTCTTAATAATTTCCCAGACTTAATGTAGAAAATTCCGCCACTGTACCATTTCCCGCCAATGCCACGTTCATTCCCAACCCTTCAGCCCCTTTTCTTAAGGTTGCTAATAATGCTAAACGGAACTAATAGAACGGGTGAACAACAATTGCAAAGAAGTATTCGTATGTGACAGTATAGGCTTACAAGATAAATTGTCGAATTCATTTGTGTCAGTATAGTTACTACAGAACTGTATTCAATTTTCATTGCACATTGTTGATACAGTTGCAAAAGTTAGCTCGTATACTCGTCCTCTTTTTCTCTGCAGTACTTTTCCAAATTCAGTATCATTAATGTCTGTACATTTGGTGTAGTTCAACTATCGATTCATACATAATATAGTTTCAGCATTGAGACATGACATTCTGCGCTGATAAAAATAAGTCGAAAACCTTCCATTTCTCGTCCTCTTCTGGTTTACATCTTATTTCATCTTGACGAAATGAGTAGAAATGGACACCTACCTGTAACTGTTACCGTGAATTTACATTCGTCCGAAAGGTCGGCTGCATCAGTGCAACTGCATGTAACTTCTCTTTCACCAATCGAAAACTCAGATCCGTCAGCAGCATCACATAGAGCAGTAATTTCTGCACCAGAGTTGTCAGTACATTGTGGGTTTTGGTCGAATGTGACAGACAAAGTATTTCCTGTAGATGGAGCTTCCCTTGTCATGCTGTCGGGGCATTCTGCGACGGGCGGAGTCTCGTCTGTACATAAATCGTTTATGATTAAATTCATTTTGGATTACGGTGTTTGAGTAAAACGAGTGTTAAATTGAAAGGGACGAACAGTCTCAGTGAAGGATGAGATTATATCAGTTCACGGCTATATAAGGTCCGCTTTTGGACCGAATTATGATATCTTGTATAGTTGTATCCCTCTCAAGTATAGGCTTACAAGATCAATTGTCGAATACATTTGTGTCAGTATAGTAACTACAGAACTGTATTCAATTTTCTTAGCGCATTGTTGATACAGTTGCAAAAGTTAACTCGAATACTCGTCCTCTTTTTCTCTGCAGTACTTTTCCAAATTCAGTATCAT
>KN886394.1:47085-75475 GCA_000934455.1 Apostichopus parvimensis
TTTGTTCCTCCCAACCCCTCTAGACTGTGGAAAACTTGTTATATCTTTCAGAAAACTACTTAAACTAGGTTTCATACAGTAGCAGTCATTGCTAACTTGCAGAAACCAGGGTAGTGCATTTATCCCAAAATTTCTTTCTACCCAGATCCCAACCCTTTCACCCCCTCCATCTGTTTCCTCCCTACCCCCTAATATGATATACTTTCTATAGGCCTATTTTTGCCAATAATTACAGTACGTACTAGGTTAAATAATGGCATCATAGAAATTTACAGAAACAATGAGTTGAACAGTCAAGTATAGTATGTTCAGGGTATTCATCCCAAAAGTTTCTTCCCTGGTGCTAATCTTTTCACACACCCTCCTCCCAGTTGCCTCCTCCCCCCCCCCCCAGCAGATGTTCACTACCAGTAATGCCACTGCAAGTCCATACATGTGTATCCTGCCCAAGTCGAAAGAGGCAAAAGCAATATAGCTTCACAGGACAGCAATGTGAATCATATCTTTGTAACTGTCCACTTTTAAATTTCACTTTTGAAATGCTGTCAAACAGGAAACTGATACAGTACAGTACCCAGCCTACTGTGTACCACTGTACGCAGGAAGGAAATGACCGGGAATCTACTATAGGCCTAAAACTTCACAGACCAAATGAATCAGTAGAACGGCCTAGCTGTTACAAAAACGAAACAGATTACGTATTTATAACCCTTTCACAGCATCCCCTCTGCCCTGGGATGACACATTTGAATGACTATGGTAAGTTGGAAACCGAGATCGTAGAGTTTCTTTTCTCGTCATCCAACATGTATAATTTACTAACTACTTCCTCAAGACACACAAGTAATGAGACATTAATTAAATGAAAGCCCGAATGAATATTCAAAGTTAGAATTTTCCTCATTTTCATGTCATATCCAGTTACACTTTACAGTTATCTCTCAGACATTGTTTCAAGTCATTCCAGGGATTGGAGAACCCCCAGCGTTTATTAATTCATCATCTGCGTATATATGTCAACAGTTGTTTACTGAACAGTTCACCAAAGTTTACAAAACTATTGCATCCTGTAAGGCTACAGTCGAACACGTACATGTGTGTTTTTATTTTTTTTGTTTTGTCACTAGAAGACTAGAGTTCATACTATTAAGGTGATATGCATGTATCTCCCAGTGTGAGAAAGGTCTCGTCAAGGTGAACTAAGCTAGTCGTTCGTTTATGAGATTTTTTTATATTGAGTGCTTTAAATTTCTCCGTGTGAACGGGTTTGAATCTAACAGCAAACTTAGCACTTGTTGCAGTTGAGTGTAATTTTCTGTTGAAAGTTTCTGACAGTTGGAAATTTGCATTTCTGTGATTGTTTTGTAAACTTGTTCATCTTTTCCAGTACAGGTAATGTACAGTATAGTATTGACTTTTTTTTTTCTTTGTATTTTTTTATATAATTTTATTTTCAGTTTGCTGAGTTTTTTTTTTTTTTCGTTAATCATTCAGTTTCTTTGCTGAAAGTACAAATTCTAAACATTTATCATTTTCGTGGATTTTTTCTCATTTTCTGTTGTTGGTTCACTTGAATATTATTCAGACTCTACGTATGAAAGAAAAGCTTATATACCAAAATTTTTGCACTGGAATGAAAATTGTTCAGCATGTAACTTGAGTGATAATTTAATTGGATCATTATAAATTTCATCACCCTGACAACACTTTTCCACTCGTTTTCAAGCAGAAGGCTAAAATTTTCAAAGGTTTCTGAATCATTACTCCAGTGCTTGCTTTTGAAGTGAAAATTGTTCCGAAGCTGCACATTGTTTGCAGGATTTCAGTACCAAACTGTAAACGAAAAGTGACCAAATCCATACTTTAAAACAGTGTTATAAAATAAAACCTTGTACTATAAACTGGCTACTTTCAATATGAGCTGATTTGTGTTTAGAATTTTTAAATTAAATAAAAAAAAAAATAAAAGATATAGTATTAAAATTAAATTCATGAGTGCCAAACTTGAACAAAAACATATTGTATACTTTGTGAACAGGGTCAGTTAACAACGTACCGTAGTGTCACCTCAAACTTGTAACTGTGTGTCCATTTTCAGACCTTACTGATATTTTAGCATAATTTGCCTGTAATTTGTACTTTCCTTTCATGGAGTTGACCTCATGAATATTTGTAATTGTTACCAAGAGGAGTTCTGCTTGTACTCGTACACATGTTGTTGAACTCATAAGTACTACGTATCTGACTAGTTGCCACCTTGTATCATATAGTATTTTATAACTCAGGTCAACTACTGTAGTGTACTGTGTTATGGTATCAACACTAGGCCTACTGCATATATACAGTATGTACATATTGTAGTTTTTATTAACAGGCTATAAGAGTGCTTAATTTTCAATATGTACAGTAGAATATTTGAGTAGAGCTGTAACCATCATTAATTTCCCTGTCAGCTGCACTGGCATGTTCTTGATATATTCTGCTAGGAAAATTCATAATGTTCAGTTTTGTTTAGAAGAAGTGAATGTTTCGCGGTACGTAAGTCTGTAACTCTGACATGGTTAATAAATTATCTTAATTTTAATTTGTAACTAACAATTTCCGAAACGAACTGCTCGGCTTGCTAGTATTTAAATGATTGACTCAATTAAAATCTTTGCAGTTTGGGAGAAGAACGCAGTGTTTTATTTGCAATGATATTTGGAAGGTGTGTACACGTATACGTGGAATTACAGTCAATCTCTGAAAGTTTTTTACTTCACATACATGCATAACTGTGGCTTAGAGGCTTGCGCGTTCTATGTATAAACACATGTATACTGTACTGCCTGGGACTTTTTATTGTATAGTACTACATGCATTTAGGGTCAAATATTGCATTTTCACAGAAAATATAGTTTAAAGTATTAACACTTAGTAAAAGTGTGAATTTGCTCTGTATAAACGATACAAAACCAGCAACAGAAAGAAATAACCTTTCACTTAGTAAAACAAAAGAAAAGATCTGATATATATTGAAGATCATCGTTATTGCCTGCGATAATGCTAGAAAACATCGATATAATGCTCACGCATGTTAAAACCTCTTATAATCTCTATTCCTCCCACAGAGTATAAATTTGCATTTACTGAAATGATTGTTTGTGTCTAATTTAACACTTCACAATATGTGAGAATATATCTTGGGTGAGAACCCTTAAGAAATAAGTATTTTTGAAAACCTTTTTTAATTTGTAACTTTTAATCCATAGCTTTGCTTTCGTGGTAAGTAATACTGATATACAGTACTGTACCTACAGTACAGTCACACAGTAGGGGAGGGGGGAGTCATAAGAGATTCATAAAGCACTTTGGAGTTCATAGTTTGCTATAAAGTAATTCTTACCGGTGTAACAAAATTATCCAATATATGAGACCCATTCTAACCATAATTTAACCCTCCTCACCAATCCCCTCCCTCCCCCTCCCACAATCCTGTATAGATGAGATGCCACAAAGTACTGTGGACCGACAAGCCTGAATAATATCTTAATTTTGTCTACATTGTTACTGTATACAGATCATACTCTAGGGGGCGCATTGGTAAGACATTTCATGTAGTTTCATAGGTAAAAGGAAAGTTCATGTACATGTAGAATGGAGAGGAAGGATATGTCGCTTGTAAATAGTTCAACATCCCTAACCAGTAAGTTTAGGAGATATTTACAGTCTACAGTGCAGTACAAAGTTCACATACAACATCTTCATGCAACATTACACATGATTGATGTACGGTTTGTTGTCCTGCCAAACACGATTGATCACTTTGGTTTGTACGTACACAACCGCTATTACACATCAGTTGATCAATGTTGACTCATTTTCAGAATCTGTTAATGTTTAACACTGTTTCATCTTGCAGTTCCCTGTTGTCCCGTTGGTGTATCGACTTCAGCTTCAACTGAAAAGTTGGTAACAGAAGATGTCTGAGCCATTTGGTTCCAAGAGATCTTCCTCAGACGTGAGTATACATGTACATGACCTTCGGGTCATAACGTCATCGTCGTCTTGTGTGTGTGTGCTGAAAAAACATATTTTGTCCTTCTCTTTCTATTCTTCTTCTTTTTTTTTCTTCAAAATTTCTAGGTGATCTTTTTATTCCAATTTTTCTTACTTTTACCTAACACAGTGAGTTTGATTATTATTTCACTTTTTAATGAAATTTCTTTGGAAAATTTTAAACTGGAAGTAGTTCAAGTTGTAGTGACGTCACATACCTGTCTTCTCACAATGTTAGCACTCTCATTACACCACTGTCTGGATTGGTCTGGTAACCATGTTAGCGGTGTGCACCCTCAGTAAGGTGACAATTCTATGAAGTTTTCTTCCAGTTCATATGTTGCATTTGGAATGGCTTCCATGATTGATTTGTTGATCATACTGTACATGTATGTCTTTTTATTTGCTATGTGGTTGATGCTGATATGCCCCTAATCTCTAGTACCAATCTGGTATTGTATAGACGGTTCAATCTTTAAATCGATCTAGTATAGATAGGGCGCGGGAAGAGGGCTACGCCAGTTAAAATATGAATATTCATTTTGAAAGCTGCTTGTTACATCATATCCAATTGGTTAGCCTTATGTACAAATAACAAGCCAGGATTTTTATGAATGAAGCAAGGAATGGGTGAGGAACGAGTGGGCGCTGCAAACAGCATAACTTGGGCTTTAATGATTCTCCCTCCTGTCCAGTAGTACAAGTACAGTGAGTAGTAAGGGAGGGGTTTGGTCAAGGTCTGACTCGATCTTTTACAATCACAAGTGGAACAACTGGTGTAACATGTCGACATTGGGATATATTTGTTTTGGAAATGGAGTTAATGGAGCCGTTCCAGGTGTTTTCGAATTATCACAAAAAAGAAGAAAAAAAAAAGGACAGAGGGGTTCTACAAATTGTGACTTACATGTCATTATACTGAAAAGATAGTGAATAGTTGAAAATGACACACAGGTATTTACAGTTTGTTTAAAAAAAATCAAATGAGATAAAAATAAGAAATGAAATATGTGGAAATAAGTAAATCATAAATGCATGAATTAATACCCATAAATAGAAGGAAGAAATATAAAAATATAATAAAGGGATTTTTGCTAGCACAAAGTTGGTCAAATGTATCTTATATTTCACATAGGAAGACCTGTTCTTTCTGGATATTGAGACATTTTTGTTTAAAAATGCTGTACTATAAAATCCTTATGAGTGAATGACATGGTTGATGCCCACAATGGATTTCTACAAAATATTTTCTGGGTTCTCACTTAAACCCTGGAAAAAATTAAAGCAACTGGTCCAAAATTAAGCAAGAAAGTTTCAGCAAACTGTATGACAAGGAATCACAAAGCTAACTGGCTTTCTGGTCTCTCTCCAATTCCATCAATTTTAAATCACTTTTCAGGAACTTCTTTGTATCTGAGGTTCATGTCAGATATTCTGTTAATCTGTTATCTGTTAATCCCTTAATCTGAGATATTCGTTACTTTAGGTTCCCCTCCATGACCTCGATGAATCAACAGGGGAGTCGGACACACCCGACCAATCCCCGGAACATAAGTCGTCGGACCGGCCGCAGCGGTTTTCTCTGCAGGCTTCCTTTCACGACCTCGGTGAACCAGAGGAGGAGGTTGCTCGACCCGACCAATCCCAGGACCTTGAAGTCGTGGAGAAGTTAATGCGACGGCCGCAGCGGTTTTCTCTTCCGAACATCTTTCTTGACCAAGATGAACCGAAAACTCCGAAACATCACTTTGGAGAGGAGGACTATGAGAGTAAGTTATAGCTCTCGTGCTGTTTTTCAGTTTTACTAACGAAAAGGAGTAGCGTTCTATACGCTTTTAAATAAATGTTAATTCAGTTTGTCGGAGTCAAATTGCAAGCAAAATTTCTAGAAGATTTATACTACATCTTTACAGTAGGTCTGCTGCTGGTGTTGTCCTACTGGCTGGTACCAGGGGGGAGTTGTCTGGGGGGTAATTGTCCAGGGGGTAATTGTCCGGGGGCAATTGTCATGGGTGGGAATTGTCCGGAGTGGGAATTGTCCGGGGGGCAATTGTCCGGGTGGGAATTGTCCGAGAGGGAATCTTCCTGGGGGTAATCGTCCAGGGGGGAGTTGTCCGGGAACCAAGTATTTTGCTCTCAAATTGTAGCAAGTTAATATTGCTGATAACTTTATCAAAAGTTTTCTTCTGATGGTTGTGATCCTTCGGGATAAGGCCCAGATCTGGAAGAATATTTAAGGTGTTGAATAAAGTGCTTTAAAAAAGATGGCTGTTAATTATATTATGCTTGTTTGAGAGTGAATGTGAGTGACCGTTTTTTTGACTTTCTGACCTACTTTAGGCTAATCTGATTTATATATAGCATGTCTAATAGTTCTTAAAAAATCGTTGATCTAGTCAAGTTCCTGTCTTTTGTACTCGTTTGCTATATTAAAGGGGGACTGAGTTGCTTTAAGGCAAATCTCGTTTTCAAGGTACAAAACTACATGTATCGTCCATCCCTGGTACAGGAAAATTTTGAATCTTACTCACGCATTTCCTTCTGTTGAGTAACGAAAAGTCTGAATTTCCTCCCTACAGGCCATCGACACTCAAACCTGCACGTGCATCACCCTCTGCGTCAAATCTCTCGTAAATCGAGTGCCTTATCGTCCAAATCAGCCTCCAAACTAGCAGCGCAGGGCGGGTCCTCGAAGGGTGGATCCATGAAACCGTCGAAGAGTGCGGCGGCCGCAAGCGATTGGATCGGGGTGATTCCTGAGGTCAACGAACAAGAGGTCGATGAAGCTGACGGGGAAATTCCACAAGAGGACAGAGATGTACCCAAGGTAACCTCTTCACCCTTCCCTCTTCCTTCTGCCCTGTCCCTCTCTTTCACCCTTGTCTTCACCCCCAATCTCCTATCACCATTTATGGTAGTAATAAAAATGACCAATTCCAGTAACAGTATGTCTTTTCTTGTCTTAAATTCTTCTTTTTGGAAAAGAATTTGAAGAGAGCCCTTTTTAAACTTTATTTTTAACTAGAACAGAATTCCAACCATTGACCATAGGATTACTGGACAGGTTCCAATCCAGTGCTAGCCCCCCACCCCCCCATGTCCCTCCCAAACTCTTTTCAGATTTGTTTATGATTTTCCCAGTCAGTTTTCCATTTCTTCATCGACAAATTTTTTGGAATGAAAATAAATATTTACTCCGGCACAGAGACATTTTAAAGTACCCGAGAGACTCACCAACAAGACAAGGGGTATATCCCGTGACTAGATGTGGTCTTATTTCCACCACTCGCAAGTTCACATGTTATCCCGGTGTCAAAGTGACCAAAAGAATTGCTCGTCTGCCTCTCATAGTTCAACAGTCTAGTACACAATCAACACATTTTACGAGTTGCACGATAAACCCGGGTACATTCGAGAACAGAGAAACGTGGCAGATGCTGGACGTGGAAGAAATCAGGATTTACAAAATTTGTGAAAATCTAAGGATGTCGCTTGCCATTGTATAATTGAAAAATGTCAACAAATCTTCGAGATTCACGGATTGGTAGTCTTTTGCTTAAAAGTAGAGAGTTTTGCTTTAACGGCATTTTTTTCCCCTCTCTACTACGAAAACTCTTGTCGTAGTTCACCATTGGTGATCCTGACTTGGACGACGATAATCTAGATTTGGACCAGCAGGAGTCTATGCCCATCGTTCCAAAGGTGGTAGTAGAGGATCCCACTGGACAACCGGTGGATACACCGGGAGCAATAGCAAAGGACCATCACCATCGACATCATCATAAACACCACCACAGAGATAGGTAACAACAATAGGTCAACCTCTTTAAAAAATTTTGAAAGTTTATTTTTTGTTAACTAATAATTTTGCCCATTTAAATACATAAATATCAATAAACTAATTTTCACACAAAATCCCTTCCCAGCTGCATTCTGGGTTTGTATAGAATGAGATTGGGGGTATTACCCCCCCCCCCCCACCCATTGGTTTTATACATGGTATGCAAGATACTGTGAATACAGAATTTGCACCATGGGCAAAGCAGTGGTTAAAATAGGGATCAACTCCCAACTGACGGGTGAACAGATCAGTCACCTTTAGCATCTTAACCTTAGACTACAACTCTTTCACAGAAGATGAACCCTAACCCACCCCCCCACCCCCCTCCCCTTCTCCACTGGACCTACTCTACTAAATTTGTTTGTTATTGTCAGAAACTGCTAAAAAAAATATTTAACCCAGCTACTTTAATAATTTTCCCTGGAATATTAGACTAATTTGATAATTATCTTCCTTTGCAACAGCTATATGACCTTAGATATAAGTTATATATGACTGAATCTGCTTTGAAGTGGAAAATAGCTTTGCAGTTTTAATTGGGAAGTGCAACCAGGTGCTTCATATTTAAGGACTAATTTATTGAAGATGCTGGTTTATCTCATACTATTACTGTATGAAAACAGCCAAAGTCAGCAGAAACAAAATTGACTAAATTAGAGAAATGCAAACTGCACTAAATTAATGATGGAGATGAAGTTAATGCTCTTCCATTGACAAAACATAGTTACATAAGTTATCTAAAAGGTGTATACATTATCAAATAATTCTATTAATTATTACCTCTCTTAATCGTATAAAATATAAAAAAAAAAAACACTACTTATAAACTTTACACTGTAAGAGAAAGAAATGGATCTCAATATGGCTGAATAGCCCGCTAGTCATGGTAAGATTGTGTTACCATGGTGATATGACAGAGCTGTGAGGTTTTTCTTGTTGGTTGTTAACAACAAAAGCCTTTTTGTATCTGTTTTAATTAATGGATACTTTTCCAAGAGCCATATAATTTCATTCGGAATAGTTACAAGTTTTTTACTGTATTCAGTGCATACGTACCCAGTTATTGGTTATTAAGGAAGTTTAACGTCAGTTTCGACCAACAAGTTGTCAAGTTTGAACTTGTCAAAACATTGTACGAACGGCAAGAGAGAGATGTTCTTTAAACGTTTATCATTGTTGTCATGTGTTTGTCAACAAAACTCCATTGGTATATTGCTGATTTTGCCAAAATATTAACTCAGGCTCAATAAACTTTACTTTTACAATAGTGGTAGATATTTACAACAACCAAATTGTGAATCAATTTTTTTCCCCATTTAAAAAAAAAAATAATGCAATTATTTGTGTACAAAAGTTGCAAACCAAATTTAAAAGCGCCACAAATTTTTCATTGTTACGCCTCCACTCAAACCACCGTTCGTCAGAAGTAAATATTATGTTCTTTTCCCAAATAAGGTACTTTACTGTATCCAGACTGTGGGCATTCTTCGGATTTTGTTGATCAATGTTTGTCAAATAACGTCCTGTCAGTATTTCACCAAACGTTTCATTTTCATTACACGATTAAATGTTTTACGATTATGACAGAGATGGGAAACATCACCACCATCATAAACGCCACCACGGTCATCACAGCCACCACCACCATCATCGCCAGTACATGGACCCCTTGGACCTCTCTCTACGGTCACAGCAGGGTAGTCACGTGGACCTGGGAAAGTTGGAACACAGCGGGGTCCTCCCAACGGAGGAAGACGAGGCCATGTTGTTGAATCAGGCGGATTTGGAAGAGATGACGAGTGAGTCGACATGTCCAGAATTTTTTCCAGCCATTCTTTTTTCTTCAAAATAATTAAAATCGTTAAAGTATAAGGTACCGTCAACTTTACCCCGAGAACACTGCGAGCACTGGATTTTTTGAAAATTTGTCCGTATCAGAGAGGTTTGTAAAATGTACAGATGAGTGTAGTCAATAGTTTTAAAGCAAATATCAAAAAAGACAGAAATGATCAGAGGGGATAGGTACAGGATGAATGTGAGTGGAAGAATTGTGGGAGATGGTTTCCAACTGAAAGAGAATACATTGCCAAAAGAATAAAAACAGGCTTAACCCTTATCTCCTGCAGGTGTGAATCTCATGCGGGGTTTCTAATCGCTACTTGCGTTTCCACACTCGGCCTAATTATCCACCCAAAAGTCACCAAACCTCCACCAACGCAATTTATTGGTGGAATCAAATAAAAAACTGACCAAATGGCATGGACTAGGATTGACCATCAAATTGACCATGTGGGAGGCGGTGACAGTCTGCACCCCAGCCGAGGGCCGCAACCACTGAAGGATATAGTTAATATTCTGATGACGAAAAAATGTCAATTAAAAAAATTACATAAAAATGGGAGATAATAGTTGCAAAAGTTTTTCATGGTGCATCGTCAATGTGTTATCTTGAAAAATCCTAGCACAGATAGGTACTATCGAAAAATTGATGTTATATGCGGGCAACATTAATACGGTTTGCAGGCCACGTAATCCCCCCCCCCCCCGTGCCCCTTCTCCATTCAGATCGTTGGTGGTAATTTGCCCACCAGTGGACTTACTGCTTTAACCTCAACAATGTATTTCCCTTCATAGGAATGCACTCCTGCAGCGCAATACTTGTGACAAGTCAAATACTCATTTAAAGTGAGAGCACACGACACAAAAGCTCTTGACCACCTAACATTCGTTTCATTGCAGCTCATAGATTTGGACATGTGCCCGGTATGAGCCGGCCAAGGGTCAGACGCTCACTTACCTCTTTCATCTACGTGGCATCTAAGTCTGGATCCAAGTCTGGATCCGAGATGGGCAGCGCTTCGGAGTCGGAGGTCAAAACCCCTCCAAAATATCAGAAGAAGAGGAAGAAATCGGTTCAAGTGAAGACGAAATATGATCACAGGCCTCATGAGGTAACAAAAAAAATTGAATTTGATATTTGTCAAATTGTACTCAAGAAATTTGTCATTTTTAGCTTTCTGTTAAACCATAAGCTGAATAAGTATTAAGGTTTTGTTATAAAAGTTAGGAGGTCAATATGCGTAAAACAAGCCTGATGCCACAAACAAATGAAAATGTTAAAGTTTTTTATAAGGTATCTTGTGTGAAAATACCGGAACCCAATAATAATATAATAATAATATTTGCTTTTGATATAGCGCTTTATACCAGCGATAGGTCTCAAAGGGCTTTACAGACGTTATATTACCCCTGGTCAATGATAACCTGTCCCAGAGACAATCCCTATAGTCGGCAGCAGTTATATAGTGTGCCCAATGACAAGTTACCTCACAGTTACCCATTTAACCCCTTACCCCTGGGTAGAGAGAGGCAAGTGAGATAAAGCATCTTGCCCAAGGACACAACGTAATAAACTAGGCAGGAATTGAACCAGCAATCCTTGGATCACGAGTCCGACGCCTTAGCCATTGGCCACCACGCTCTCAATGACTTTAGAAAATGTCTTGACAAAAGAAGGAGAGATCTTTGAAATAATCTCCCATCACTTTTACAACAGGTATTCGTTGAGTTGGATGAATTATTCAAGAAGGAAGGCCACGAGATGCAATGGAAAGAGAAAGCTCGTTGGATCAAATTTGAGGAGGACGTCGAGGAAGGGGCACAAAAGTGGGGGAGACCTCACGTAGCGTCCCTGTCTTTCCACAGCTTGGTGGAGCTCAGGCAGTACCTGGAAGGAGGTGAGTTGCAAACTGTAGATTTCGGGACTATGGAACTCGCGAAGAAGCCTCATTGGCTTATCAAAGCAAGCAAGCTGACCGCAGTCAGTCTCTTAGATTCATATTTAACGTCCATGATTATGAATTGTAAATTGTCACCAACTCTGTAACTGGACGACATACATTAATCTTGGAGTGACTCGAACTCCGGGCCTTATGATTGCAAGGCACCGGCATTAACTACTGAGCTAACACTCCCTTAATATGTCTTGTGTCTTGTGGACATATGACTTGTGGACATATGTCTTGTGGACATATGTCTTGTGGACATATGTCTTGTGGACTACAGTATGTCTTGTGGACTACAGTATGTCTTGTGGACTATGTTTTGGGACTATGTTTTGCAGACCAAGTTTTGGGGACTATTTTTTGGGACTATTTTTTGGGACTATGTTTTGCGACCAAGTTTGGGGGCTGTGTTTTGGGGAAAATGATTCTGGGACTATGTTTTGGGGACTATTCAAGTTGGGCAAATAGATACAAGTGCTGGCTGTGAACGGTCTAATTCATCCCTTTGCAAAGCTGTTTTTCAGGTAAAGTACAATGGAAGGTTATACGCATTGAACCGACAGTAAACATGAAGCAAAAACAAATATGATATCAGAGATGTGAAACTGCTGAACTCTCAAATTTTCAAAACTTCTTTTTTTTCCACTTTAAATATGGCAATACTCTCAAATTCATTGGTATTGTACAAATTTGAAGACTCTAAATTTTGCCACTTATAAATTACTATGGTTCCCTGTGTACCAAAAAAGAAATGCTATACATATTTGAACTTGTATAACAATATGACCATTTTGTTCTGCAAATACCAGATAAATTATTCCCTCATTGCTATCTTAAAAGCTAAACAACCCTGTAGAAAACGGTTGGAACCTTATCCACTTCAAGGTCAAAAGAAGATATTATTTGTTATAGAAAAATTAAGAAAACGAAAATCATTAATTTCTTTATGCTTTTTTTCCAACTCACACAATATCCTAATGCTCGATTAGCAGCAGTACAAGTCACTTTTGAAGTACTCCCTTGATTTTCAGTAGCCAATCAAAACACACAGTGTCCCCTTGTGAAATTATTTGAAACTTAAAGGTAATTTCACTTAAGATAAGAAAACCGTCCCCAAGCTAGAATGTCTCATATCTGACTTTTGCCCTAGTGGTTCCAATATTTACTCAACCAGTTTCACTTTTTTTTCTTCATCATTTTATTAATTTTATTAATTTACTAATAAACAAAACCAACTTCGATTTTTTTTTAGCTTGTTGTTTATTGGATCTGGAAGAGACGGATCTCCCGAACATATTTCATCGGCTTACGGACCAGATGATCATCTCCGATCAGGCCAGGGATGAAGACAGAGGGCAGATTCTAAGGACGCTGCTTCTTAAGCACAAGTATGTTCCCATTAGTATGACCAAAGGTAACCCCCTCCCGCATCCACCTTCTCCTGAAAAGGGGAACCGTAAAGTTGGCTTCTTACAAAAGGCAACTACTGTATTCTGAATACAACAATTCCTTGGAAAATATTGTCAAAATAATATCACTTTAAAATGTATAAACTCTTGGGAAGTGAAGGGGAATGAAGGGATGTTTGGGGTGGGGAGGGGGTGGGTGGGCAATGGGATGACAATGGCAGCAGACTGAAAAGGTACTCCAAAAATTTGCAATAGTTTTGTCTTATTTTTTTCTTCAAGTCCTCTAAAGAAAGTGCTGGCTTTAAAATGAAACAACACAAATGAGATGAAAAAAATTTGAACTGGAAGGAAAATTGGTTTATATCTCGGGGTTCTAATCGTTTCTTGTATTATTTTCATCCAATTTCCAGACATCTGCAGGACCGACCTGGTTTATTGAGGAACATCTCGACAGTGAGTCTAGCGTCTCTTCTACGTCACTCACACTCAGATGCTAATCTCAAGTGAGTTGTTTAAATATGTTCTCGTATTAATACATGGGTAATTCGTTGAAATTATGGTCCACTTTTTTTTTCTGACTTTTTTTTTGGTGTGTGTGTGTGTGTCTTTCCATTATTACCCAACAGTAAAAGTTTGGTCCACCTTTTTTTGTTTATATTAATTAAATTAATTAGCATTTATGTTAGAGCTTCTGTAGTTTCCATAACTTTCCCTGGTTCATAAGTTCATAAGTTGCAATTCTTACACAGAAAATAAGAGATGTACTGAATCCTAAAATTTGTTACTAAAACATATAATAAAGATGTTTTTCATTTGAACTTAAGACTGGATAGCTAAGTTGTTAAAGCAGAGGGAATTGTAATTCTAATGGCGCCGATTTGAATGCCCCCAAAAATGCTTTGATGCTTTCAAGAATGCAAAATAACATGGACTTTCCACAATGTACCTATAGTCAAAGTGTATCCATGGGTTGAAGACTGCCTAGGTTTTTATACCGTGAAGTCTTATCAATTCAGATATCGAACAGAGGGCCTAAACCGTAGTTAATGTTTAAAATTCATTGTACACTTACCTGTCTCCTCACAAAAGATGTACACTCTTCCATTCCTGTTTAGAGTATTCTGGTAGAATGATTTGTAATACTGTGTATGACCTGGCATTCTCCCCATCGCCCCCCCCCCGAGAGGAAGTGAATGGTGAAAGTATTTGATGCTCACATCATAAAGTTTATCAGTCCTAATAATTCATGAAGAGTTTACCTTGTGTGTATTTTCCATCCGATAGACATCATCATCATAAAGAGAGGAATCTCTCTATGGACCACACTCGAAACGTCTCTGTCGCGTTTGAGAAGAGAGAAGGTTTGAGAAGGCTTGCCACTGAACCAGCCAATATGAATGGCACACGGGTATGATTATTTTTGATATTATTAATATTATTAGTAAGGCACTGTAAATTGAGAAAGGGTGATACATAATGGGAAAATATATGTAGAATGGATGCACAGAAGAAAATGTCTTAAAATGCTGAACCCAAATAGAACAAAAAATTACAAACCATCTATTGAGTTGGTTCTTTTCTCCCTCTGGGAGCAGTTTAGGACTGCAAGTTGTTATGCCACTGTCAGAACTGAGTTTGTAACTCTTATAAAACAGCTTCATAATTTAAACAAGCAGTACAAAAATATCGGTCACTTGATTTGTATTCTCATATCTGTGTGACGTATTCTTCTGTAAAAGTCGATCGAGCTGCAAATTATATCTCTATATTATATTCTACTTTTGTTCATCCACAGGATGAAGTCCACATCCCGATGCTCTCACCGGAGTCGAATGTAGCGGCTAACTCCAACAACTCCCTGACCGTCTCGTTCCATCCCAGTGCCAGTGCCGGTTCGTTCCATCATGGCAGCCACTCTGAGCCGAAGCAGTTAGACGCACAGCGAGTGGAGGGCATCATGAAGAAGATACCCGAGGATGCGGAAGCCACCACTGTACTGGTAGGGGAGTTGGACTCGTTGAGGAAACCGGCGTTGGTGTTCGTCCGACTGGCCGAGGGAACGAGACTGGGTAACCTGACGGAGGTCCCGATTCCGGTCCGGTTTCTGTTTGTGATGCTCGGTCCCGGCGATATCGGAGTAGACTACCACGAGATCGGTCGTTCTTTCTCTACCCTCATGTCCAACGAGGTAATACTAGATGTTAATATTCATAGAAAATTACCTAAAACTAAATATATGAAGGGGAGGAACGAGCACATTAGAAGAGGCAAATTCTCAGTCTTTTAAGTGTGGGGGAGTGGAATGCGTGGGAGGTCCAGTCAACTTATAAAAGATCAAGCAACACGGACAACTAAAGGCTGCACTTTCTGAGGAAAAATACAGATTTCTTTGAGATTTTCAAGAAAAGGCAGAAGCTGTTAACAAACTGCTTCTCTTCTTACTGCAAAATATCTGTGTAGGGCAATGATTAAATGTCAGAGGGCATTACTTTTGATTGCTAGCTGAATCTTCTTAAGAGAGAATTTGCCCATTTGTGATGCAGTTTTGCTGATTTTGCTGGTCACTAGCTTAAATAAGAAAGTTTTGCTTCATCTTTCATCTATCAGAGGGGAAAAAGGACGATTGCTCCCTGATAAAAACCTTGCAAACTTCAATTATATAGCATCTCACGGACAAATAAACATCAGTATTATAAAAAAAAGTCAGCAAAGTTAGATGGATATTTCAGTAAATATAGCAAAGAAACTTTGGCTTCCATTCTAATGCTATTCTGAACAGCCATTATATTTCTTTGCCATTTAAACTTAATTTTTTAATTTCTTAGTCACTCAGTACCTTGTTTATGATTTGCAAATATAGTACATGTTTGTTTCTCGTTAAAAATTTTTGTTTGAATTTTGTTTTTTTTATTATCATTATTAAACTTCATTTTATAATTTCTTAGTCACTCTGTACCTTGTTTATGATTTGCAATAAAGTACATGTTTGTTTCTCGTTTTTAATTTTTTAATTTTTATTATTGACAGCATTTTCATGAGGTCGCTTACAAGGCTGATAGCATCGACGATCTATTGGATGCTATGAATGACTTCATAGACCACACCATTGTCCTGCCTCCGGGAAACTGGGATAAAGAACTTCTCCTCCCCGTCTTGAGGATGCAGCAGGAGAAGATGATGGACAGGAAGAAACTACTGGAGACCCCAACCATTATGGAGGAGGATGAAGACATCGACGAGATGGACGCAGCAGGTAGAGAAAGAAAGATACCTTGAGGAATCTAGAAAGGAACACCTACTCCCACCAACTAATCCCACTCTAGATTCCCTTCCCACTTACTCTTCATGTTTGTTTTTCTACCCACAAGTTACTTTTTAGCTGTAAGGTTGAAGTAGGTTTGTTTGTTTCTTTGTTTGTTTATATGAATGTCACCTTTTTACACTAACAACAAGTTGTAAGGTGATGGTTGCACTTCTTTCCCCCCCCACCCCCACACCTCCCCCCTTAATCTGAATGTCTCGTCTTGCCAGTGTTCTTTCCTAGTAGGAGAATAAAATATGGCTCAGTGCCAGTTACCAGGAAATTAATAATATGTTCACATAGGTAGATGAGAAAATACGTTCATAAATCCAAATTTGGATTTTGAATATTTTCAAATATTCAAAAAGTTATGAATTTCATAAAGTAAGATAGCATCAGGTAAAAAGTATCTATTAACTTAGAAAACAGTAAAACAAAAAGAGAAAAGAGATCCCCTCCCCACCCAAAAACAGATGAAAAAGCATTTATAATGTTTGTATTATTGACCTTTGACCTCACAGCCACAAAAAAGAAAGCAGATGAATGGAAAGATGATGACCCGTTGAAGAGGACGGGGAGATTGTTTGGCGGGATGATCAAGGACATAAAGAGACGATACCCAAAGTATCTATCGGACATCAAGGACGGACTGAACCCCCAATGTTTGGCAGCCTTTGTCTTCATTTATTTTGCGTGCTTGTCCCCAGCGATTACCTTCGGTGGCCTATTAGGTGAGTCAAACTTTGAGATGTATTAGAGACCTGTTATCATTAATTTATGTGTTGTTAGAAATTCACGAAAATTGAGAGGTGTAAACCTCGGAGGTAAAAAGGAAATCTGCGAATTCGCGGAAAAAGCTCATGCCTGTATAATTTGTATATACTCATAGCTTTTACTGCTATCAGTTATGTGTATTTATAGCTTTTGCTGCTATTAGTATAATGTGTATTTATATACTCATAGCTTTTACTGCTATCAATATAATGAGTATATGTACTCATTGTGCATCAATATGCTGCATATCCTTGCATGTGGACAAGTTCTGTCAATTTACAGGTCGTAAATGATTACATTTTGTTGTTGTTTTTTTAATTAAAGTGGCTGTTAAGTAAGCATAATGAAGGATTGTACGTAAAACAGAAGTTGTAGCAAAGTTGTCTTTTGACATTAGATTGTACATATGATGTAGAAAAATACTGCTCAATTATTGGGTTACAAATTCTAGCTCAAAATTTGCTAAGAAAATTAAAAGTGGTCAACAAAACTCCAATTCTTTTATTACTACCTCTTACATGTTGTCTCATCCTTCCGGAAGTAACGATCTAATTTAAACTTTCCTCGTCAATTTGTGAGCGTAATCTGGAGGTGCAGGAACCTGGAGAGGAGGAGAGAGAGAAGGAGGGTGGGGGGGGGTGGGGGTAGGGAAGGAATACTACTCCCTTTTGAGATTGACAGTATCAAGCTTTCCAATTTCTGCATCATCAGGAGAAAAGAGCGATAACTGGATGGGGGTGTCTGAGATGATTCTAGGTTCGGCCATCTCGGGAGTCATCTTTTCCTTGTTCTCGGCCCAACCTCTCACCATCATCGGATCGACGGGACCTATTTTAGTTTTTGAAGAAAATCTTTATCAAGTAAGAAAATTTGCAGCATGACGAAATAAAAATCATATAGTCGGTCTTAATGTTTATGTCCATTGGAATAATTTTGTACGTCATGTGTATAAATGTCTATCGCCAGTCGGCGTCTCAGACCGAATTTTTCGAGAGTTCTTAAAGGTCATTGGTGATACCCTCAATATGCTAGAAAAGTCCGATAATGGTCACCATTGCTCAAACTTCAAGAAGCAATATTTACTGCCACTCACTCCAATGGTAGTTATTCACATTGAGACAGTTAATCGTCTATTTTAGTTTTCTTTCCCAAGTTTTTGTAGAATCAGCGTCTCTTTCAATAATTAGCATATTTTTGTTTTTTCCATAAAGCGTGCCTAAATTGAAGGGCTAATACCAATGATCTTTAAGTATTTCTGGCACTTTCATAAGTTTGAATAATGTAGTGTCATATCACTCTATCTGACATGTAAGGCTAGTTGACTGAAATAAAGCTACTGATTATAATTAGAATTGAGTTGGTTTTACAATGTTTTTATTTCAAATTTAAATGTTCCGTCCAACCGCAGGGAATGAAGTTAGCGTTTAAACTTTTGCACAGCCATTTTTGAGAGTGCTCTGAAATATTGTCTCATACAAAAAATATGATATACAAAAACTGCTATGAATCTTTGCAATCAAAACAGCAATTTGCACATTCCTGCATAGCATTTTGCTAATATTGTGACACTTCATAAATTATTTGTTGCTACAGTTATACAAATATTGATCGTGCATTTTCTAGTTCCGATGGTTTTCTTCTTTTCTAACATGTATAAATAATCACTATCTTCTGAGACATAAAACCCTATGTTCCATTTTCTGTTTTTTTCCCCTTGTCTTTTGAAGTATCATACCCGATATTCCTTTTCTTGAATACCCCCCTCCCCTTCCTCCTTTTCCCCAGTTTTGTGTCAGTACTGGTATAGAATACCTTCCTTACCGCGCCTGGGTTGGCATCTGGCTCTTTGTCATCGTCACGGTCGTGGTCGCCTTCGAGGGCAGTACTCTGGTTCGATATTTCACTCGGTTTACGGAGGAGATCTTCGCCTTTCTGATCTCGCTCATTTTTATCTTTGAAGTCTTCAACAAACTCAGTAGGGTAAGTTTTACAAAGTGTAGAGCATTTTTTGAAAAAGCATTGCACAAAAAAAAAAAAAAAATTCACTGAAAATTTTAGGTCGTAAAGTTTTGATATTCTAGCCTGTACGTATGTCAAATACTGTTTGATGTATAAAAATGCATTTCTATACATCCAACCGTATTTCACGTGCCTGAGTCTATTTGTAGAAGCGTGTGCCCATTGTACAGAGAGGCAAAATATTTTGGGTCTTTCGTGATGGATTCCCCATACCCATACAATGGACCCTTAATGCATTGAGGCTGCCTTCTTATGCTCATTTTTAGCTTTTTTTGTTAACTAATTACCGAAGTTTACATGATTTGTGTGTATAATGTCATTTCCTACGTTCGATGTGAATCGAATGTCCAACCGCGAGACTTCAAACAAATTTCTATTTTATTCCGTCTCGTCACCGACGCAGATATTTCAGGAGCATCCTTTAGACGAACCCTACTGCAATTGGATGGAAGAATTTGAAAATAGCACCTCTGTCGTCTATGAATATTCATCGGGTAATCCCACCTCTGCCACCACCGTTTGGGACAATGACACCGGTGTGTGCTCATCCGAAAAAGAAGACATAACGAATCAACCGAACACAGCGTTACTCTCGACCATACTCACCATGGGAACGTTTCTTCTGGCTTATTTTCTGAGAATGTTCCGTAACAGCCGATTCTTGGGCCGCGGGGTAAGAATGCGTCATCTTCATTCGCGCAGGCGAAATCCACGTTGTCTTTCCCAATTAGCATATTTGCAGATAAGATTGTACAGTTATTGTTTCCGTTTTCTCTTCTTTTTCTGTGGTTGCTAAGGATATCGAGATGTACCGATTTGTTACTGTCTTGTTTGGACGAAAAAGTTATTTTGTAAACTGCCAAAGGAAAGCAGTTGAACAATATTAGGTAAATCGATTTGCATCGCAAAATAATCTATATTTTAGGGTCCAAAAGTCTTTCTCTCCAGCGAATTGTTAAATTTGATTTTTTTGCTTCCAAGCTATGCTTGAAGCACTTACACTCTGTATCACATTAAAGGGCAGAAGTAAAAATATGTCTGTATTGTGAGGTCTGTGACCGCCCTCATTCTCTTTCTACTCGAATCTCGTCACTCCCTGAATAAAAAAAAAATAGGGGTAATGTTCGAAAAAATGTTTCACCACAAACCCAACAGCATAAGTATTGTTAAACATTTATTTGTATGGCAGATATGCAACTGTTAACTTTCCATAAGATGTTGGCCGATAATTCGAGATATGTTGTTTATTTTATTCTCTCAAACAGGCCAGAAAGATGATCGGAGATTTCGGTATTCCAATATCTATCTTGGTGATGTGTCTCGTGGATTACTTTCTGCAGGCTATTTACACTGAGGTAAAGACATTAAAAGAGATGTTATTGTGCAAAGTAGGTTATGAACATTTAGAGGGATATATATTTGGTGACAGTGTGACTCGTGATGGGATATACTGGTGATAGACAATACGACCCTTCAACCGATATTCACACTGAAAGGGATATTCTGTTAACATACAGTGTGTTTCATGGTAATGGGATACTCTATAGTGAAGGACAATACGACCCTTCAACCGATATTCACAAAGACAATATTCTGAGGACAGAACAGTGTGTCCCATAAAGGGATACTCCAGTGAAGGATAATATGACCATTACAGGGATATTCTGTTTATAGACAGTGTGTTCCATAAGGGGATACTCCAATGAAGGACAATATGACCCTGAAAGGGATATTCTGTTAACAGACAGTGCGGTTACATGGTAATGGGATGATACTCTAGTAAAGGACAATATGACCCTGAAAGGGACATTCTGTTAACAGACTGTGTTAGATGGTAATGGGATACTCCAATGAAGGACAATATGACCCTAAAAGGGATATTCTGTTAACAGACAGTGCGTTACATAATGGGATACTCCAATGAAGGACAATATGACCCTGAAAGGGATATTCTGTTAACAGACAGTGCGGTTACATGGTAATGGGATACTCCAGTGAAGGACAATATGACCCTTCAAGGGATATTCTGTTAACAGACAGTGCGTTACATGACAATGTGATACTATAGTGAAGGACAATATGACCCTGAAAGGGATAATCTGACAGTGACTGTGAAAATGATGTTCAGATGACAGGACAAATTGACTCTTAAAAGCAATATTCTGTTAACAATTAATGTAAGACAGAAAATTAAAAAAATATCTTGTTTAAAACTATGTCTTAGCTAATTTTGGTTACTCTGAGGATTGTGGAGGATTTCTTATTCCATTTCTTAAATGTTCTTCCCCCCCCCCAAAAAATCCCCCCATAATCAATCATGTCCCTTTTAATATTCTCCCAGCAATGATGTTAGTATATGTGGAATGTTTTGCTCTGTTGGATCCAAGACTTGAAAATGTAAATCTCATGTTACAATTTTGTAATATTTAATTGTTGTTATCTATTAATATAATGAATTTCCACCTCCATTTTTCTCCCTGTACCACCCCCACCCTCCTCCCCCATTTCCCCCCCCCCCAACCCCTGTTGTTTTTGTTTAGAAATTGGAAGTACCGGATGGTCTGCAGCCCACCGATTCCTGTAAAAGAGGCTGGTGGATTAACCCACTTGGCATTGAGCATCCAATGAATCCCTTGATGATGTTGTCGGCGGTCATACCTGCCTTCTTGGCTTTTATCCTGATGTACATGGAAACATTAATTACAGGGTAAGTTAGGACAGATTATAACTCATGCAAAATGTCCATCATCCAAAATTAAAGAAGATTATAATTTGGCTTAGCAATGAGTTAAAAGATTTCTGAATCAAAAATAATCAAATGTAATTTGAGTCACTCCAGTTTTTTTCATTTTTTTGTGTTTTTTGTTTGTTTCACTTCAAAATTTGGAACGTGTGCTTTTTAGTCTTCTATAAGAGCAGAAACATTGTTCCGACATTTGCTCTAATTTGTGAGTTTGCGTCAGTCGCCCTCTAACCTAAAGGATTTCACCCAGTGAGCTTCCCAGCTGCATGACATGAGGAAAGTCAATATATTGCTTGTTTTGGTCATTACAAAGCTTGGATAAATTTATTTATGCTGCTCAGCGAAGAGGAACTGAAAGAAGTGATGTATGTGATGCTTTACTAGATTACTCTTGTCAAAAAAAATGGTAGAGTCTTGTGAAATGTTTAAATCCGAGTTTCATGTCTGACTTTATCCAGGGAAATACAATTGGTGTGTATTTTTTCTAATCTACTTTTTGTCAGATTGATTGTCAACAAGAAAGAGAACCAACTGAAAAAGGGGTCCGGCTTCCATCTCGATCTGTTCATTTTGGGTGGTCTTGCGTGTTTCAACGGCCTCTTCGGCTTGCCATGGGTGTGGGCTGCGACCGTCAGGTCGGTCACCCACGTCGGGGCGCTCTCTATCTTCAGTAAGAGCAATGCCCCCGGTGAGAAGCCTCGTCTGGAAGGCATCAGGGAACAGAGAGTGACGGCCTTCTTGGTGAATGCCATGATAGGTTTGTAAAATAAGTCTCTTTGTATTCCAGCAGTTCTCTGGTTTTGGAAAGAGGGAGGGAGAAAGGTTGGTGGGATGGGATGGGGTGGGGGAGGGGGTTGGCAGAAGGGGAGGCTAGAAAGTGTTCAAAAATTGCACAAATATGTCGGCGATTATTATGAATGCGAAGGAAGTGATCGTGGAAGCTCTTTCAGCTGTTTCAGCTGTAGGAATAAAATGTGGCAAGATCTGTCATTTTACTTCCAAACCTGGCACCCTCTTCCTCCCATCGGCTCCTCTCCATGTCCCCCCCTCCCCTCTTCCTCCACAATGTTTTGCTCTACACATCTGCTGAAATTAACATAAAGCTGTCGTTCACCCGAGTCAATTTTCCTGTCGGTATTTTATGTACCTACCCACCGATTAATCTTATGAAAAGTTGTTTACAATTTTTTCCTCTTCAGTTTTTCAGTTGTTGCTAGCAAATTCACTGATTCTCATATTGTTGTTGAAATTGAGAAAGGTGGGGCCCTAAATTCCTAGACCCCAACTTCAGGCTGGATAGCACATCTGTTGGAACATGAGGACATATACGATCAGGTCACTGTTCCAAACTCTGCTTCGATAGATATTTTGTTTCATCTTTGCCTCTGCGCCAAAATGACTCGCAATATCCTAGTCGACGTTCTTTTTTAATTGCCCGAGTACATACTTTTTTTTCCCTTCGATTCGTTAGGTCTTTCCCTGGCCTTAGCACCACTGTTGAGTGAAGTCCCCCTTGCCGTCTTATTTGGTGTTTTCCTCTACATGGGAGTCAGTTCTCTGAGCGGAATACAGATGGTGGATCGTACCAAACTTCTCTTCATGCCGACCAAACATCACCCCGACGTGGTTTACGTCCGTAAGGTTAGAATTTACGTAGAGAAAGAGAAAAAATTAAAAAAAACCCTTGTGACTTTAATATTACAGCATCAGTTATGAGCATCAGCATCAGTAAAAAAATAATTTCTATTTGCAAAAAAAAAAAAAATGGTTGAAAAATAGATGATCGAAAGCTTTGATATCCGCGCAGGAGCTTATAGAATTAAGACTGTTGGCTCAGCGTTTTGGCTAAAGCTTGACTAGTGTTTTACATTCAACATGCTTTATCTATATATCAGTATATCAAAGCATCTTGTGTCACTTTATACCTGTGTGTGTGTGTGTGTTTGCCAACTGTAAAGCTGCATTTTCCGTGATCACTTTTTGTTTTAATTCGAATGGTATCGTACTCTACATGTAAAAGAATGATAAAGGTAACCGACTATAGAATACATTAATACTCGATCGCATCATAATTTACATAAAAAAGACAGAAATTTAGTCAAACATAACAAGTCATTACATCAAAACTTTTGACTGCACTCGGATCAGAACGGTTAAAATATTCGCTCATTAGAATTAGCCGCCGAGAGGTTGTGACCCGCTTCATTTTTCGTAGAACGAGGCAGTCAGCACCAAGTTTTGCAGTAATATGATAGATATCTGGTGGCTGAGTAAAATAGTTACAACCCTGTCGCAAAACCGAATCTTTGGCGAACACTCCATATGGAAGGCACATTCACGCATTAACTCGCTCGCAAAGGTCTAACAGAGTTTTTCTTTTTTTCATTCTTAATTATTTCATGATTTGATTATAACTAATCTACATTTCTTTCCTTCCAAACAGGTTCGTAGCTACAGAATGCATTTCTTCACCATTCTTCAGTTGATATGCCTCGCCGTCCTATGGGTGGTCAAGATCAGCGCGGCCGCACTGGCCTTCCCGTTCTTCCTGATCTTGCTGGTTCCCGTCAGGATGTTGCTGCCCAGGATTTTCAAGAAGCAAGAACTCGATGCAGTAAGTAATAGAAAAATAAGTAGATAAAACTTTGAGAAGGTCATACATACCTGCACACATAGGCAGTCACAACATTTGTACAGAGAGAGAGTTTATTTGTTCAATACTCCCCATGTTGAAATCCCTTCTGTTACCAACCTGAAGCTATCCCAGAAATCATCCCAGGATTCATCACAGGATTCAAACTCATCTCAGGATTCATCACAGGATTCAAACTTATCCCAGGATTCACCCCAGGATTCATCCCAGGGTTCAAACTCATCACAGGATTCATCACAGGATTAACCTTAAACCCTAACCCCAATGAATCCTGGGAAGAATCCTGGGATAGGTTTGAATCCTGTGATGAATCCTGGGATGAGTTTAAATCCTGTGATGAATCCTGGGATTAGTTTGAATCCTGTGATGAATCCTGGGATTAGTTTGAATCTGTGATGAATCCTGTGATGAATCCTGTGATGAATCCTGTGATGAATCCTGGGATGAATTCTGGGATAGCTTCAGGTTGTTCTTCTGTTGACGGTATCAGGACTTGAAAAAGAAACCATTTCTTGCCAAATTATTTGGATTGAAAATTTGAGCTCGTTGATGTAATGGTACTGTAAACTTGGAGAAATGTACATTTTGTAAATCTGTTCGATACAAAACATGGCTTAACTTAGCCAGATTTTCATAAAGGCCGAGATCTTGAAATCTTGATTTAGTGAAATTTGAAGCCAGAACCTGTCGACCAGGGAGATCGAAAGATGTAACCATTTGAGAAGGACCGATTTAACACAAATTTGAAGTCTGTCCGTTTTTGGAATTGCTAATATCCATTGTCAGACATCGTCATTAAACTTGAGTATTGGGTGGGGATTAAGGGGAGAAGGGTGCAAAGAGAAGGGAATGGTAGAAGATAAGTGGGAGGGGATCAAATTTAAAGATCATTAGGAGGGGAGGACGGATTGGATCAAATTTAAAAAATATATAACCTAATATTAGGGTGAAGAGGCTGCACTAAATACATAGGGTAGACACCGGCTTACAGTGTAATGTTATTGGTATCTGCTAGCAAATTTAGAGGCAATAATGACACAATCAAAACTGACATATAACGACCTCCAACCTGCTACACATGTTTGTTGACCATAGAAGTTTAAAAACCTTAAGATGTACAGTTAGCACACAGTTTTGTTAGATTACAGCGTGAACAGTCTTGATTTTGATAACATATTGTATGAATGTCTACGCTCACATCTTTGCTGTAATGATATGCAGTCTAGTAATTTGTTTGATACAACCGAGAAATGTTTCCTTTGGCTTCACTGTCGACTGTCTTTAAGCATTTAGTGGTGTTTCTGGGATGTTTCCTGCACAAAAAGTAAGACTTACATATAAAATTTGTTATTTTTTTGTTTGTTGCGTTTGTATGACCCAAATGGACTATCTTTGTTTACTCCAGTGCTGACAAGCTTAATTAAAATAATATTATTCACCTGTCACCTAAATTTGTTATGTCATATCATCTTTCTATTTCTTTCCTTCTTTATTGATTAATTGATCGGTTCGTCCGTCAGTCAGTCCCTTCGTTTGTGCGTCCCTCCGATTCTTGATCTTGCATTTATATATTTTTTTTGCCCCCCATTGCAGCTCGACAGTTCGGAGGCAGCTGATCTTGATCAGGAAGACGATGAATACCAGGAGGCTCATATGCCAATCTAAACCTTCAACGCTCCTCCCCTTTAAATTTGCCTCCTCTGTCCGACAGAGAGGACGGTTTGACCGTTACGAAAAAAAAACAAAGATATTTTTGTTCCTTGGTATAATTTCCCTTTTTTTTTTTCACTTGAATAAAACACCTTCAATTTCTTTGATGCAAATTCGGTCAGTATGATTTTGATAAGCCATATTTTGTAACTTTGTAAAAAAAAAAAATCTGCTAATTAACTGACCTTCAAGTTGGCATTATTTGCTTGTGTTCTATTTATTCTTTACTTTACTAAAAAAAGATAGCATTGACTATTTTTGCTAAAGATAACGAATGGACTTCAGTATCTGACTAAAGTGAACTCATCATAATTTTGCAACTGACGGTTCTTTGCTTGCCATTTTTGATGGATCTTGCCTCCCGTTTTTGGTCTGTCAATCTTTCAATGATTTTCTTTTGTTTTACTTCAAAGACCAGCTGATCATTATAAAATTTTTGTACAAATTGTATCTAATGTAGACTTGTCACTTATTACAAAGTCGTTTTTAACCTACTGAGTTGTACTGTAACTTTAATATGGCATTTCTGTATGAAATTTTGGACAAAAATGACTTTGAACAAATTTTTGTCATTAATTTGTAAGCATTAAATTCAATCTATTGTCTAATTGTCTGTATTCAATTTGTACCGTGTCTATCTGTCTAAAATCTTGCTGGCAGCTGAAATATTTAGTTTGTTTAATCAAATAGGCTTGTCACTAATTATTAATAACTAAGTCTAACTTAGTAGTCAGTGACAAATAGCAGTATCTGTACGTACGATATCTCCCCGGGAACTCTCCTTTAATTTTGTCTCATTTAGGTTTGTCACGTATTTGTCGGTTATTTAGTTGTGTTTCATATAATCGTCTATAACTTTTGGCCTATCTATCTTTATGAAATTTTGCTGGGACCTCTGTATTAAGTTTTTCGGATTGGATTGTCAATTTGTCTCGATTTTACTTTGTTTTTACTTTTCATGACTTATTTATATATATAATGATATGGAGTCTGGAAACTGTAAAAATTTGGTCTAATTTAGGTTATGTCATTGTTAGTGTAAAGTTGTGTTTAACTCAGTTGTTGGTTACTTATAGCGTACGTTTCTCGATGAAACGTCCCTCAGAATTCTGTGCAATTGGTCTTTGTTATTCACTAAACGTTTAAGGCTGTGTTGAAAATTTTTTTTTTCTTTCCGACATGTTACTTGTAAGGCATGCTTCAGGTGTGAGTTTGAGTTTCAAGTTTTTATGCAAATTGTTTCTCTACCCAACCCCCCCCACCATCCCCCCACTTCAAAAAATAGTCAATACCATACAAAATTGCTGTCTTTCAGTTCTACATCAGCTATGAATTAATTTTGACCAAAGAAAGATCAATTTATTTCATTTCTTACCAACAAACATTTTGCATTTTTTAGTAAAATGTGGAGTACAGATACAGTTTCTGGGTGTGATACTGTCAACCTGAAATATCATTGGGAAGCATGAGTTACTTACTATAACTAGGCCCCAAGTACTGATTTAATATTGTTCGGAATAAGTGAAATATTTATCAGCTGTTTACGAAGCCAAATATTTTTCCTTTGTTGTCCTTGAGGGGAATCAATTAAAATTATTCCTGGTTTATCCTGATTGAGGGAAGGGTTGTTGGGGGGGAGGGTTGTGGGGGGATGACCCCTATCTGTTCTGGGAGACAAAAGCATTTTGAAGAAAAATAGTGTTCATTCCAGTATTAACTCTTGAAAGGTTATGTTTTTTTTATCAAATTAATAGAAAATTTAATCTTTTTCTGGATTTTTCTCTTTTCTTTGGTAGTGAGGGTGTTAGACCATTTGACCTAACTTTTATTAGACAGTGGCATCTCAGCCCTACGAAAAGATACGACCACATTTCCTTTCTTCTAAATTTTTTTTATATTTGTTTGATGTATTGTTCTTTATAGTAAGACAATGGTTTATTGTTCCAAATTATGTCAAGGGAAAGGTGCTATCAGTTACTAGTGTAAATGTACTAAAAATAAAAATCACCTTTATTTTTTTTTCTTGTTATTTAATTTTTTATAATATGAAATTATTAAAACTCATCAGCTGTATATTTCTTTTTCATCAAGTCATGCCTTTCGATAATATCGATTTA
>KN886395.1:8189-33067 GCA_000934455.1 Apostichopus parvimensis
GCCTATTGATAACAATTCTGAGGTTTCCATTGTACATCTGTCCATACCGAAGTGTAACCATGGTAACCATCTTTTTCGTTAGTTGGATAATTAAACTGAAAGTTGTGTATACGTTTCGTCAGATATAGGAGCATATATATAATGAACAAGAAATCAAATCAAATCGAATCAAAAATAATATAATGATCAAATCAAAACAAATCAGATCAGATCAGATCAGATCAAATCAGATCAGATCAGATCAGATCAGATCAGATCAGATCAAATCAAATCATATCAAATACATGTGAGAAAAAGTAGTGTGACCGATCATATATAAAATGATGGAGTATAACATGTGGTCACCTGAAATTTTTCAAATATCCCCATCCAACCGTCCTGCGTAACACAGATAAACAGCGAAAACATTGCTGGAATGAAATGAAATCGGTTAGACAAAGTAAGACATTTAGAAGAAAGATAAGAAACCCTTCTCTAAATTTGTTATGAACAAGATATGAAAAATGTTAAAAAATATCATTTCTTTTTCTTCTTCTCACTTTTCATGGTTCTTTAATGGTAGGGAGATTACGGTGGGGAGGGGGGGGGGTGTAGGGATGAAAGGGAGACTGGGCGAGTTGTATTTGCAAACAGTATAGTCAGCAGTAAACGGTGGTATCTTATCCCTTCATATTATAGAATAACCTCCCGTCTCTCCTCTCTTTCTTTCTTTTTTTGCAAACAATCTATAGTTCTTACCTGCACCCAAATTTTCGAAAAACTCGGGGAAATCTTTTCCGAAGAGGGACACTCCAGCTACGCTTAAGACCACCATCACAATGACCAAGAGGAGCACTATGTTGGTCATATCTGAGGATAGAGAAAAGCTGTTATATTATAAATTAAGATGGTGGGGGGAGGTTAAGAGGGATGGCAGGGGTGAACTTCTCACAGGATTCTATCTGTGAATATAGTTTAATGTATATTATAAGTTCTATGTATAATTCTTCACATTCAAAATGGTGGGCTCAATTATAGGAAGGCGTATAATAACCACAAGAATACCTTCGAACGAAAGGCCTGATGAATTGTTCAATTAATGCTAATTAATATAACGCTTTATAATTATATTATGCTAAATTCCTTCAACGAATCTATCTTACCTGGAATGGATTGAAATATAGTCTGAACCACCACAGACAGTCCAGTGAGGGCACTCACGCTGTTGACAAGAAAATGTGACAATGATACTTTGGCGTACGAAAAACATAAATAATAATACAAATAATAATATTAAATAAACAAAAAATAAGCGAACGTTTGATTTTTCTTGTATATGTTTTCATTATCGCTGGCGAAAGTCAGCTTTTAGTCTATATAGACGAATTCTGACAATCAAAATTTAAGATTTGGTAACCATGAAACTTTTACCCAAATGCTGCCTATACGACCTTATTCAATGAGGTACGTCATTACGTACCTCCTCAAGCTTCGGAACGCCCTGATGACTCGTAGAATACGAAGAATTCTGCTGCTGCCAAGGAATGTAAGGGCTATAGGGGGAAAAATATATTAAAAACGAAAATTACCAATAAAACTTAAATACTGCAAGCCTTAAAAAAAAACACCCATATTTAACCCTTCATCTTCCCATCAGCATGTCAATATATCTTTAAACTGTTACGCATTCTACGTCATTCCGTGCGTATTTCACAAAAAGGTAGGAATTAACGTATAATAGATAATATTCAAACTAAAAACAAAAGCAAGTAAATGCTCAAAAATGGCTGGAGGAAGGGGGGGGGGGGGGGGGGGGGGGGGGAAAAAAGGGGGGGGGGGGGGGGGGGGGGGAGGCATTCACATTTGATGAAATATGCGAGAGCTAATCTTCTAGAAATATGTTGACGACATTTTTGCGGAGTCTAGCGATAACTCATGGAGAACCACTTTACTGTGTAGGCTACAATAAGGGTATATTGCTAAAACCTTATCGTTCAAAGCCGTTTATTAAGTAGATTGTAGACAGTAAATTGCTGAAAGAATACACGCACGTCTAATGTATTACAGTTTCGTCTAATCACAATAACAATATTAAACATGTATAAAGTTATATCATATATTGTGGGTACCTGTATATTATGATTGAAAACATCGACTTAATAAAGCTAAGACCTCGCATTTGTAGTAACGAGAAGAAAGCTCATGAGGCCTTTGGAAAACAAACAACATTACCAGGAAAGGTTTCTGTCTTATCAAAGAAGAATCGATTGGCCTTCTATATGTGTAGCTAGCGTAGGAGGGCAGTTGAATGGTTTCTTTACATGTTGTGAAATTAATTAAAAATTGAACTGTGAGACTGTTATTAAGTTTGTGTGGATCAAAACGGCGGTTACATATACACACAAATATATATATATATATACATATATAGCACAAATACGGTATTTCTAGTATACTTACTTGGACCCATTAATAAAGTCAGAATAATAAAGAAGTCTAGGACGTTCCAGCCGACCCTCCAGTAAATGAAGAATCCACTGAACCACTTCAAGAGTAGTTCAACAGTGAATATGGTCAGCACAGTGTAGTCAAAGATAGTGAACAGCCATGAATAGTCTTCGGACTGACAAAATAAGAAGGGAAAAAAAAGCAGAAACGAGTGAAAGAATACATTATTTAGTCAATAATATCGACGAAAGGTTTAGAATTTCTGTAACAGTTATAAAGTAGTACCCTAATCGATCCTATAAAATATAGTAACCTATAGTTGTAGTCAGTACATGAGCAAGACGTAATATTACAATCACCCTGGTATAGACGAGGAATAGCAAACGCTTTTTTTTAATTAAACTTCTCTGGTGGATATTTTGGAATAATCTAGTTTGCGCTTGCTTGGCCTGAATCTCATTTAAATATCATTTGTGTTCTTTGCAGCCGACGGTAGGAGTTTGCTATACGCGGAGTATAGCATGTTCGTACGTATTTAGTTTCTGCCTGCATAACATTGTTAATAACGTCCTCCTAAATACCAGAAAGTGCGTGCTTTCCGCTACAAAAATCTTTGAACGATTTTGAGAAATCAAAACTATGAAAACGATTGGTCATTTGATTTCATCTGATTAAAATGTCCTCTCCGAATGATGATAATTAACTTTAATCACATTTTGATCTTAATCTTGGTTTGTGCCATAGTATCGAACAATTCGTTAGCCTATATTTCAACTGTGGGGGACTTTTATGAAATTGAATAGTACAGTCGCACACAGTAATGAAATAATCAATACTCTGTTATATATAAGTTAAAACTATTAAGTAAAGTTTAGAGGCGCATTTTATTGATACAAAGTTGTTCCGTTTAGATGGACAAGTCCACCTATATACACTCATCAGTCTCAACATACACCCAGTCTCAAAATGTATATTTTGCGACTGAGGAGTGTGCGAGGACTATTCCATCTATACGAAACAAATTGGTATCAAAAAAATGTGCCTCTAAAGTTGACTTAATAGTTTTGATTTTTAACCTTATTTATTCCTTTTACTTGAGCACTGTCTTCCAGTGATGGTTTTACCTAATTTTTTTTGGACTCTACTCTTTTAATATATGTTACTTTTATGAAGATTCCTACCAATTTCTCGTTGGTGCCGAGACCAATCAGGATGGTATTAATGACAATCACTCCCAGGATGAAGAATCGAAAAGCTGTTCCCTCGACCATCTGTCCTACTAGCTCCTAAGACATATTAATGATAATTAAATAGAAAGGAAAAGAGGAAAAATATTAAAATTAAAATATATAATTAGAAAAGCTTTTAAAAAACTAAAAATAATAACAAAGGGGAGAGGAAAGTAAAATTAAAGAAGAAGGAATTTTGGAAACAGTGTAAAACCTAAGAAAGATAAATAAAATAAAATGTGAAGAAGATTGTTACTATTGGATTTTAACAATTCATAACGGTTACAGTGAATGACGTAAGGTATGTGAAATTCGGTACGGGAGTGGAAGAACGGTGAGTGGGAGAAATTTATAATGTCGGAGATGGTAAGTACGAGGGAGGTAAGCTCAGTACTTTTTAAGAAAAAGTCACCCAGGAAAGAACCTGGGCACGAAAACCAAACTACCGAACGACTGATCCGCTCTCAACCCCAGCCCCCTTGCGTCGGGACTGTGACTCATGTGTGATCATCGTCGGGTGTGCATCACCATTCACCTCGAAAGGGAACATATTATACTACACATGATCTTAGCCAAATGGCCGAGAAGTGTTACCCTCCTCCCCCCCCCCCATATAAAAAGAAAACAAGAACCAGAATACGTTCCAGAATTAAATAAGTACTTTTCCAGTTGTGTGTATAACGAAGGGCAAAGAGGGGTTGAGAAGCGCACCTCTTTTGTTACGTCACCGCGACAACGTAAAATCAGGGTTTATCTGAGTCGGAGAGTCAGGTCAATTTATAATGAAATTAAATGGTGGAGGAGCCTGTGTGTACCTGTGATACAACTTCCTCAACTCTCTCGTCATCTTGGTCGACGACTTCATTAAAATCTTCTTCAACCTCATCATTGGCGAACATATCCGATAAGGCCACGCCCTTTTGAACCTGGGAGAGGAGCGAGTACGTGGATAAACTTGATAAGTAAATTAAAACTACTGTGGCATCATCGTAATACTTTTGTCATATACTCATGCATCGTTACAATATCACTGACAGGATTACATGCTTACAATATCACTTACATGATTGCATGGTTACAATATCACTTACAGGATTGTATGGTTACCATATCACTGACATCATTGCTTGGTTACATTATCAATGACAGGATTGCATGGTAACAATATCATTTACAGGAATGAGTGGTTACAATATCATTTACATGATTGCGTGGTTACAATATCATTTACAGGATTGCATGGTTACAATATCACGTACAGGATTGCGTGGCTACAATATCAATGACAGGATTACATGGTTACAATATCAATTACAGGATTGCATGGTAACAATATCATTTACAGGATTGCGTGGTTACAATATCACTTACATGATTGCATGGTTACAGTATCACTAACAGGATTACATGGTTACAATATCAATTACAGGATTGCATGGTTACAATATTTAACGTTTTCGTAAGGAGGCATAAACACAGGACATATTCGAATTAAAATTATATGCAACATGTGCTACAAAATTAGTTCATTGTTAATCTATGAATAATAACCTATACACTTCATCTCATTCTTGGGAAATTCTCTTTATGAAAAGAGGCGCAATATCATAAGCCACGAACGGCTCTCAAAGTTTCAGTCGGAAAGTAATGAAAAGGCCTATTAATAACCGTATACTATTAGATTATTATAATTGTCGGTGGTTCAGATCAAGCTACAATCATATAATATTTAAACAAATTAACTTAAAACAACAAAATTTCTGGTGTAACTGTTCCCTAGGTTACTTACTGCCTGTGGATCGAATGTGTATAATCTTTCTATTTTCTCTCTGTTGAAAGGAGGAAAAAAGGGTTATTATTTTTGTATGGTGTTGTAGATGTTTTTCGTTGTGACGAATGTTAGCAATGGGGCATCTAGGAAAGCTATAACTATTACAGTGGGTGTAATTGCATTGAAATCATTTCCTAATGGATTATATTCTTCAACGTAATCGTGTTTCAAGTGACATGATTTATAGAAGTTTATATGTAAATTAGGCAGAGAAAATTGTCTGTAAAATTATAAATATATGAAGAATGAGTTACGAATTATTAGCCGACCAACGGGAATCAAACACGTGATCTTAGTTGCATTCTTCCTCAATTGAAAATGAATTTAAATATTTTATAGTCAGAGGATTCCGTATTCAGTAAACAGAAATTCCCCAAGACCGATTTCCATATTTCAAAGCGATTCAGAATTGTGGTAATAAGTTGAACAAGTGTCAACAAGTAAGGTACGTTTAATAAGGTTTTCCGTGTGTCCATTGCAACGTTTCTCGCAATTCATATAAACACCTCGGCCTTGTGACTAAGATCATGTATAGTATCTGTTCACCTTTCGAGGGGAATCGTGATTCACACCTGACGATGATCACACAGTTACAGTCCCGATGCAAGGGGACTGGGGTTGAGAGTCGTTCGGTTGTTTGATTTTTCGCGCCCAGGTTCTTTCCTGGGTGACTTTTCTTAAAAATGTATTCAGATATACACCTGAGTACAATTTGAATGTTTAGTTTTCAAATAACGTTTGTGTATAGAAACTCTGTTTATTTTTGGTTGGGGGTCATGGGAGGAGAGGGGGGGGGGAGGGGTTTCTTTAGTATGATCGGGTGCGGATCGTGGTGGGTTTTCAACATCACACACAAATTTAAATGCAGTTACTTAACACAATTGTGCATGTAGATCTAATTATATGGACATACTTATTATAGACTAAAATATGCCGTGGAATGCACTCATTTGACGGCTAAAGTTTTATTATTGTCTCTGTTGGGGGGGGGGCAGGGGATAGGGGGGGACAGACCCCTCCATGGGAGTCATAACATAAGTTGAGGAATATTACAGAAATGACTGCAGTGAACCAGGAGTGAAGTGGGACCTTGTTGGTCATTGAAACGAACTCAGAACATTTCATTGATGTGTATTTAATTGTTACTGTTAGGCAGGTTCTAGCGAATTTAGCTAGTTTGGTTAAAGTAAAAGACTTGCGCTGTTTCAATATACTTGAATTACTGTTACTATATACATGAAAATTGCATTGAAAAAGAAATTGTGCTTACACATGGTCGATTTGCTTCTTAAATCTGTTGGCAAATTTGACCCGGAGTCCAAACTGTCAAATACAAACAATAAGGAAGCAAGTTATAAAATGAAAAGAAAACATTAACAGGTAGACAAACTGTAAAGTACAAGCAATAGAGGAATGGGAACAAGATTCCAAACTGTAAACATAAGAAGGAATAAAGAGGAAGGGAAGACAGTTATAAAACGAAATACAAACAATAACCTGTTTTCACTTATGGTGCTAAAATTGACTCCGATAGAATAACATTATAAGAGGCCGAGGGGGGTAATCTAAACGAGAATGCGTGGATAGATTTATTCAATTAAAATTGTTTCAAATAGAGGTCGCTGTTCATTCTTTATGTCAGTGACGCAGGATAGCGGTGATGACGAGCTCGCTGATGTTGTTCAGTGGTTTACTTCTGTCCTTCAGCTATGTGAATCCATTGATGGTTTTCATCAGATTTTACCATAAATAGTAAGAATCATATACTTTTGACGATCGCAAGTCGAACTACTCGAAGCAAGAAAAAAATCCCTTACTTCTCGCTCGGAGTTTGAAATGTACAGTATAACTCCGCGACATGGGCTAAGATAGTTCATGGATATGCTTCGAAATATAAAAATTTATGATTCTATATTCCACTATACAGTCATTTTAGTCGTTTTTCGTTAAGGTTTCGTAGATTAAAATTGCGTTTGAAAAAGTGGTTACAACATGACTTCCAAACGCGGCCAAATAAAGTGTCTATAAGTGCAGATAAATATCTATAACGCACGGTAAGCGAAATTAGGGAACACACCAGTTATCAGCAGTACACCGTCGTACATATTCAGTAATATAAGTAATCAGAACATTAAAGTGTGCAGCAAACATTCACAGCAATTAACCTATTTCTCTCTTTTTTACCCTAATGCATGCGCCGATACCTGCTATCGAGAAGTTTAAATGCCTTATTTACGGAAGCCTTTGCTACCACTCCTATGCTATTGCTCCAACGGCTTTGTTAAACTTACGAAAGGTTTTACAATATAAAAGTGGAAAAAGTGCCTAATATTAGGCTACATAGAGGACTTTTAACACCCAGAAATTACGTAAAGAATTTATTGATGCCAGTTTCAAGGTGATTTCATATTCTCGAAGTTGGTACTAACGTCACGAACAATGAGCACCATCTTGTATGTACATACATACAAACAAACACGCATACACGCTCGCATACATGCACGCATACATACATACATACACACGCATACATATAAATACATACATACCTACACACATACACACATAACATTTGATTGTGAAGCGACTATTGATCCATCTTAAAATTGCCAAAGCATTATATAACTTGCTTTCTCACCAGAGCTCCATCCTTACACTATTTTTGCATGTTATTAACTCTTAAGCATGAATATGTTATTATAAAATCGTGTACTTACACCTACCTTCTTGAAAGTTCCTTGCACACCGGCTGCATTGGCTGTAGCTTGACGAGCCCTTGTAGGTTGCGTTTCCTCCGCGATACTTCCATCTGAACCACTCAATACCGACATGCTGTTATTCAAGCCCGTAACTTAGAATTTTCGTTCTAATTTCTTCCGATCATACTTTCATTAAACTGTCAAGCAGCACATGACATTCATTAACATAAGACGTAGTTAGTTATGCCTACTCTTTTCTTTGTGCATGCATGGTTAATACGTGGAACATTTTAAGCTAATGCGCGAATGCAAATGGCGCACGTGCGCGCTTTGTTGTATTTGCCCAGTTATGATTGTGTTACAGCGCGCCCGTTCGGCGATAATCATTAACATGATCATGTCTTTGACCGTTACAACCAGAGGCGCTGTTCAATATCTTGGCTCTAGATATATCATTCCGTCTACGACCTTGCATGTTCATTGTAACATAAATCTTCGTGTGTGTTTGTATATACATGTACGTAGTGCAGGACACAAAGCTATTTCTAGAGCGATGAATTTCAGTGCGCCTTTATCGTATCAATTGAAATGCACAGCTCAATGTGAACGCACAACGCACCAAAGATATAATACTGCGCCAAACGCGCTGTTACAGATCTCAGAACCGTAGAGCAAGACAAGCCTCGTTGAAGACAAGCAAAACGAAATTCATGACGCCTTGGACGATGTCGTCACAATAATATTTTCTAATCGACGCAAACAAAACTTTGCTTGAGTATCATTTGTATTTATATTGCGCTGTATAAAAAACAGCGCTAGGTTACTATTACTTTATCGTCTGAAATCTGGACGCATTTATAGAATAAAAAATGCATCGAGCCTACCAACCTATTACCCCTGCAAATAATAAACTATTGAAGAAAAGATGGGACCAAAGAAGGTTCGACACACACCGACAAAAAGTACAAAATGGTAAGTTTTACTGAAAAGTATAGGCTAGGCCTAGTCTTACATAGGCCATCATATATATGTATATACGCTTAGGTAGCAACTATTTAGGCCTATATGATATATATAGGAATTATACGTTAGCCTGATAAATTTGCTCACAACCAAAGTGTATTTACGTTACGAACAATAGAGGAAAACAAGTATGATATACTGTGCAAATTATACATACGTACAATGTGTTTACTTCAATCTTTGATTGCGACGTAACTATACAGACTCCTTCAAAAGGCCCATAGGCATGGTTAATATAGGTCTATATATTTGTTTATAGTGATGGCCACCCAATACGTATTTCCGTATACCATAATTTCGGTAAAATATATTTCGATGACATTATGACTAAACGACGTGGAATAGTAGTTATAAGTGCACTTCATTACTAAAATGACATATGTAACCACATCACACATCACATAAATAAAACACACAGATGTAAACTAAATCGCGATGTTCCATAATGTGCGAACGATGATATGTTCCTCTTCTCGCCACAGAAAAGTGCAGTTAGCTGGTAGTCATTTCAACAAAATATCTTCTGACAATATTTAACGTTAAGTTTTGCATCTGAAGTATAATATCATAATGTAACGTACATTGACATGGACGGAAATAGTCATAATATCTTCCATGCATTTGTTTTCCTTTATTCGTGTGTCATTACATCGCTGCTATCCAACATCTGATAAGCCTGCTAATATTTCCTGTACCTCGATATCTCTCCTCCTACCCCATCGTCATTGAATGTTAATTTAATGTGCCTATATACATTCTACATGAACAGCACAGCCAGTCATCGACAACAGACCGCCAAAAACCTACATGCATCTTCATCTAAAGCTGAAGAAACTTCAAATGGAGGATGAAAGGTTAGCGATCATCGAAAGAGATAACAGAATCCTCCTGGAGAAGATGTGTTACATCATGAGAACAAGAGGCAGAGTAGATAACAAGAACGACTACGAACAAAAAAGGTTAGACGTTTGCTGCACAAAGGAATTTTTGTATTGGCTCTGGAGACCAATACTTAGGTATAAGCAGGTATAAGGGGGGGGGGGGGGGGGTTGGGAGTGAGGAGGGGATAAACCTCTGGAACTGGGGTTCATTTAGAGGCCTGGCATACATTTAGGGGACCCAGTAAATATGGGATAAAAAATAGTGTAATCTTATTTCCATAATATACTGTAGGATAACTGAATAGTTCCAAGGGGGAGGGGGGGGGGGGGGGGAGGGAGGGGCATTTAATATTATTGTCCTTTCTCTTGACTCTCCAGACGGGTGTACACGTGGTCAGTTTGTCATTATGCCTAAGATACGTTAATTACAAATTGGATAGAATGATATACATTGGTCGCTGATGCATAATGCATTGTAGACGGATTTCGATGTTATCTTTTATTTTCTACAATCATTTCTACAGTTTAAATAAGACCAAGAGACAGCGGGAACTACTGAGGGTTACACACGAGAACCAGGCGATCATGAGAAGAATTCTCTCGAAAGAAGCTAACTATAACCACGTCCAATGGGAACATGCTTGGGCGGTAAGTGTTACATTAAAGACATCGTGGCATTGACGTTGACACGAGTAAAGGACTTGATTGACGGCCGGGGAGGGTGGGGTTGGGGCGAGACGGGGTGGTTGCTCGGGAGGAGAGGATGTGGGTGGAAATAAATCGGTGGAGAGATGGGGTCAATGAACGATTGATTCGTGTGACCAGGCCAACAAAGGACAATGCAAGTATTTTTGTAGGGTCCCCATATAGTAATGGTAGTGGGAATTGGAAACGTGGCCGCGGTATGTGTGGTCTTATCGCAGGACTGTAGAAGATGTAACCTCTAGACCAGACCCGAGAGTTATGCGTTGACAAGCTATTAAGTTGAAGGTTTTTGTATGGGTTTACTATATTAATGAACCTTACAGCCACCATTCACCTTTTGCCATCTTTGTATTCCTTAGAGTTTATAAACTACCGAGATTAAGTTTTCCATAAATGTCTGTTAAAATGCAAGACTCCTCCTGTAAGTGACATGAGGTCAGTATGCTTACGTGTTATCACATGATATAACCATGCTTGTCTGTGCATCATGCAGCTCAACAAGAAGTACATGGCGAACATTGCCAAATATCCTCCCTGGTACGAGACAGCTTACAGTCCTTGGAAGTCACCGGAGAACAGAGGAAGAAAGGTACAATTCTCTATCATTATGAACAACGGTAGCCTATCGCTTTTGCCTTTTGCTTAAAAAGGGGGGGGGGGGGCTGTAAAGAACGCACACACACTCATACACATTGATAGATGTAGTAGAAAGGTCGCAGCGATTAAACAAATGAAAACAGCATTTCCATATTTTTATGAAATATCTATTAGTTGCAGTTTTCGAGGAAATTTTGGTACCTGCAAGCGATGCCCCTGTTTGCTACTCATTATAGTCCCTTTAAGATTGACTCTCTTAGGGATATAGGAACCGTAATTGGGTAACTCTCAACACTCCTTCCCTCCCCCCCCCCCCCCCCACCCCCAATGATTAGCTAAAAATACAAGTAAAGAAGGAAGGCGAGAACGGAGCAATAATACTGCAGCTGCATGCACACTAGTTGTTTCTTAGCCTCCTGTACCTCAGCCAATGGTTGTCTACCGTCCAATGAATGTGACATAAGGCGGACATTAAACATTACACATTAAACTAAGCGGTACAAATGAAAACATTATTCATCTTCTTGGTCTAGAAAATCACACGCATGAAATATTTACAATTCTGTAGCATTTGCATTGAAAGCAGAGAAAAAAAAATCAAGAGAAAGAAGGATATATCTGAACTTTAATTGAATTAATTTCATAGTTTGCAAGTTTCTTCCAAGTTCGTGGTTGTTAAAATTCGTCATATTTTGTATTTCTCTCCGCTTCATTGTTTCCACCAGAACTTAAACACAGCTTCCTCTGAAGATACCTTAAACAGCGATGCATCCTAACACGTTCGTAATGATTAGTAGTAGCCTACATCACCAAATATCGGACGTAGCCTATACATATGTAACTGGACAATCACTGAATAAATATAACGGAACCTAAAAATCGTATCTACATCTTGTTTTCTCTATCTCTCTTGGGGTACCTTCGAACTTCGGAATCCGCAAATCCATAAAGTATTAGCTTACTAGTACTGGTATTAAGATGTCTGAAGATTTCCGTTTCAGGGAAAGAGTTTACAATTTAAGGTATGCACAGTTTACAACCAGGTTCCATATGTCACTGGAGATCAGGGATTCTCTATAAACCCGATCCGCGAGATGTCAACCGGTTCCGCGACACAATTGGCATACAATTTTTCACCAATCAGGTGTGCAGGCAAGGCATGGCGTAATGCTGTTCAAACTAAGTTCCAGTGTTTTTCGTTAAAGCTCCTGCCTATACACAGGTTAAAAATTATTACTGACCCTTATCATTCAATATCTGTATAAATCGAAATGCTGGACAATTAGTTTAGAAATCAGCACACTTTGAGTTTGAACGTATGGGCCGAGAAGTGTTCATATTGTTTGTTTCTTTATAACGCTATGTGTCTCACAGAGCCACGCATGATATATTACACATATATTTATATACGTCACATTTTCAACTAATTCGAAAAGGAAAAAAACTGTCTTAAGGACTGAAAAGGAAGAAAAGCAATGGTGATGATGTGCGATCATATTCACGTATTAGAATAGGGGGCGCTGTTACAAATCTGTGCAAGCAAGTTAGCAAGTGTTCTGTCTAAGGTGGCATGCTCCTATATTAGAGTCTTTATCAATCCGCCCGGATGTTCTCCTTCAGGAAAATTGCCAAAATGCAGTAGGAAAACATCTTTTTTGATACGTTATCAATCAGGGTCTGGTGTCTTGTGGCTTGAATGTTGAAGCAATTTTAGACCCCTTTTGGCCTTCCAGGAACAGCGTGCGAATTGTTTTACTACTGAGTGGAGAGGTTTGTTTACAAGTCACGAAAATGTCAGGCTCTGATAGCAAAAAGCTACATGTTCTTGATGCGATATTGATGGTGCTTTGAAATGCCAACTTGTCAGCTATCCAGTGATGGATAGCGTTTAGCTAGTGAGAACTTCTATCTAGACTTAGAGACCCCATAACTTTTGTGATTTAGTGTGTAAGTCAATGGGGTGATTTATGGGCGTATGCTACCTTAATATTCACCAATTCCAAAAGGGCAAATATCTGTGTGTAAATAATGAGAAGCATAATGTGCGGTTGATTTTGTACATAAATGACCTGAAGCTATGTAATTAAAGACTGATACAAATACATTCAACTCATTGTTTGAGTCCATCATCAGTTTAATGAGGACCTATAGCGTGCTTAGTAAATTTTGAGGAAAGCTCTTCTATGTCAGGACGATTTGATTTGGGTTCTGACCAACAGCGTGCCATCTCGATGTAGCTGAAAAATAAATGATTTTGAGACATCAAAATAAATATACTGCCTGACAAACCCTTTTTCCTAGATAAATATAAACATTGTTTGCGCTTCTTTGTTATAATCATGACCCAATCATGTGAATTCGGTCATAAGTACTCCAAGTTTGATTCTCAAGATATTGGCAGATATATAAAGTTACATTAAGCTTTCGGAGCACCTGTAACTGCAATTTGCAAAGTTAACATCTTTGTAGCGTTAATACTGAAGTAAACTGTACTTACAGAAATTGTGGACACAACTCTGGCTTTGGGAAGACAACACTGACGTCATCATGATCACTTCCAGAAGCTATAGGCAGAGCGCCTGTGTAAGGAGACATAGTATTAATCATGTAATGTGGCTATAGTCAGTAAATACATATCTAAATACTACTAACTGTAGTACAAATACATTAAGTTGAGTGAAAGTGTTTATTAAATAATACTTTCACTCAACTTAATTTATTTATTTAAGGAAAATATCCCTACCCCGGACGCGAATATTTTTTCCCCAAACTGAACTGACACTCAAATGATTTCCTCGATTCTGATTGGCTCTCAGCGAGCCAATAGGTTTCCGTACGTATAGGTTATAAGGCTATTATACAAATAATGGATGGTTATGAGTGCAATAGTGCAAATATTTCATGAGTTGAAAGATGGAATGTTCCATTCAACGAGGCGCAGCCGAGTTGAATGGAACAAATTACATCTTTCAACGAATGAAATATTTGCACTATTGCACGAATGGAAACCATTCATTATTTGTTTTATACAACACCCTCAAATTTGGATATAATTGGATGTAAAATGCGCTCATGCAACAGATTGTTTGGAACAGACAGGTTTCTCTGCTCTCTTACCATTAAAAAAAAGTGCTATCAAAAAAGTATAACGCATGGTTCTATTTCATAGAGTGCAATAGAGCGGATTTTGCATGCAATCGACGAGCAATTGACCAATCAAATGGCCGGAATATAATTATGTGTTGTTTAAATACAAATAGTGAACAAGTCAAAGGACACAGAAATATTGACAAATGCTCACAGGCTGGCACACACTCGCTCGCCGTCTTCATGGCCACTGCATATTCGACTAGGCCTATCATGATTCATTGATTGAATACATTGTGAATTTATGATTATAAAACTAAAAGTATCGCAACTCCGAATGTACACAAACACTTCGTACACATGCTCGGCTACATGTATACAATTACAAATGCACTGTTTTATTGTGTTGTATACTATACACAGTACAATATGCTACATTACATGTGTTGTGTAGAGCGGAGTCAAGCGAGTAAACAAACGACCGAGGACTGCCTATAATGGGCGCAGTAGTTGGGAATAGTTGCTTCATTGTGTTAAGAATACTATATACTTTCGTTCATATATACCTACCAAAAGTTTTGGAAAGTTGCTAATGTGAATATCTTGAATATGTTCGTGTTGATCATACTGATATCGACAGAGTATGGAGGGAGCCATGTTGAATACTAAAGTATATCACGCGCTCGCTGAGAGCCAATCAGAATCGAGGAAATAATTTCAGTGTCAGTTCAGTTTGGGAAAAAAATATTCGCACCCCGGACAGCATCATTGATTTAATGACTGAATATCTAAATTCTTGTCGGAAACAAACCATTCATATATGTATTAACTGTTCGGATGAGAAATATTGCATTTGGCATTAGTACCAAATTATCACAGTCATCCTTAACAAGTAAATATCTTCAAAGAAAGTGTCTGCTTCGTTACCTTGTGAAAATATTTGCCAGATTGCATATGCTGTTAGCCAAACGTCAGTAGCGGTCGTGTATTCCACTAGACCCTGAAATTCACTTCGTTCATAAACGGATGTATATACAGACTTTAATAGAAAAACAAAACAAATAAAAACAGGTTAATCTATACGCATCCTTATCTTGCTATGATTCTCAACAAGTTTCATTGCAATGTCGGGCCGAACTTTCTTTATAATTGCCCGTTTATAGGCCTACATTGTAACTTCTCTGGTTATTAAACATGTTTCAGCACAAACTTTTCACCATAATTTTGATAAAAGAATACATAAAGCGCGGCTTGAAATCTTCAGAAAGTACTTTTCTTTTCGACAGAAACATGAACGCTTAATTCAGATATACCAACACAGTTAAAAAGCAGATAAACCTATAGGCGACTTTACCTCTACATTAAAGAATTGCGGTTAAAATTGGTTATAGGGACATTTCAGACAACAAACAGTGAATTGCTCATTCTTGGAACTTGAGGTGAAATATTGTTATTACACCGTATATTTTGTTTCCCTTAAGTAATAATAAATTTATGTCAAGATCTGTAGTGTCCACATTAATAAGATCTAGAAACGTATGGACCTTATATGGGCACTACATACTAAAAACTCCTTCATTCGGCAGATAAATATGAACTTCATGATAAATACCTTCGTCTTTATGGATTCCAAGAAACATAAAGCATCTCTCCTCAGACAAAAATCAAATAACTTGCAATTTTTGTCATCCGTTAGCAGTATGTTTGCAATGGATAGAGAGGGATGAGAAAACTGAAATAGAAAATGGAAGAAATACTTTTAAATGGTGAAAGCTATTTTGTAGAAGTAAGTAGTCCAACTAGGTTGACGCAGAGTTCTGACGTCACAAGTGATGAGCATGTTTCTATGCACAAATAAACCTGGATCTGCACGCGGAAACCTTCCTAATTAGAATTTGCCAAGTTTCAAAGGAACAATTTCTGCCCAAACTAGGCCTAAATAAATAAACCATGACTATAAACGTCCCTAACTAACTAAATTTATTACTGGACGATGTCGAACTACATTTTTACTTCACATTATATCAGGTGAACATATTAAACTAAACTTTTCGCTAAAAGAACAGATTAAGTTATGTTGTACAGAATCACATATCGACATGTGTGGTTGGAATTCCTCACTTAAAGTGACTGTATCAAAACTTGCCCATGTGTGTGCTCTCCATGGCTTCTCAATACGCATGTCTTACTCATAAATCAGTAAAGACACATTCCGCAGTAAGTTAATCTTGCAGTCTGATTCCTCTACGATCGAATAACGCAATGTAGAACCGAATCTTTAAGCTTTTCGCTAAAAGAACCGATTAAGTTCTGTTATGCAGAATCATACATTGACATTTGTAGTTGAAATTCCTCACATAAAGGGACTGTGTCAAAACTTGACCATGTGTCTGGTCAAGCTGTGATCCCCTATATGGCCTCTCCGTATGCATGTCTTACTCAGAAATAAGCAAAAATACATTCCGTAGTAAGTCAATCGTGCAGTCTGATCCCTCTACAATCGGGTAACGAATCTTTAACCGAGGTATAACATCGGACATCGAATTCAAATGTAATGATATGAACAAATCCGGTACAACAAATTCTGTTGAAATGAACAAAATCTTTCAAAGAGTTCAAATGAGCTTAGAAACAATGACAACTTACCCCTTGAGATAATATAAACGCCATCCCTGAAGCAGTTTGAAGAGAAAATTGTAGCAGTTCCTTCACAAGTGCTACCTTATCATCTGTTAGACGTTTTTGTAGTTCATAAGCAGACAGCGTCACATGATCTTGTAACGTCTCCATCTTAGCGTATGTTTGAATGATGTAAACCTGATCTACATGGTAAAGTAACAAAGTTGTCGTATAGAAAACAAGCAATTCCAAATACAAAACGCAATTTCACTTTCGATCAGTTAATTTGGGAGTTTTTCTATCCCCTAAAGTTGGGATGCTCATTGTATTACAGCTTCTTTGAAACAAAACTTCTATGTAACATACAAGTTTTAAACTTATAAACCTTTGGAAAAACGAATAAAGTGGAATGATATCAGCAGGATTATAAAAGCGCTCTTAGCATACATTTACTAGTGTGATATTACAAGAGCATGCAGTACAATATAATTTCACGGCAATCACCATTCTTTTTTATATCTGTTCCTTACTTCACTTGACATGTTAAATATAAACGATGTAATGGCAAATAAATATAAATTATCACAACGTAGCTAATATTTTTCTCAGATGCATTTCAAATTGTCTTTTTTTTTAAATATAAAAACACATAATTTTGTACAGCAGAATAATCAAACCAGCTTTAAAAACTGCTCTTTACCCTAATGATGATATATTCCAGACAATGACAAAGTTATTATAGATTATAACAAAGTCATAACGTGTGATAGATAAAGTAAAATATATAAACTAACCGTTCAGATAACAAGATCCAAGGCATTTCAAGATGTGGGGTGACGCTGGTATTTTAGTGAACTCCTTCGCAAATACATCCCATTTGTGTTGCTGATTATCTGTTTTCGATTCTAGCATAAGGAAATTGGAATAAAAGTTTTGCCTACATGTGTTGCTTTATGCTACATATTATTCTCGACTGAATGTAAAGAAATCTCCGACTGACCCATTTGCCCGACTGATGATGGGAGGTGGGGGGGGGGGGGGGGGGGTGGCCCATCTACCGACACTGACACCACGTTGATTCCTTGCAAAGTGTTGGCCTTTGCACTTGTCGTGGAACAGTAGATTAAGGAGCCCAAGAAATTTCGGACGTCTTAACGTATTTGTATGACGTATTTGTATGTATAACGTATTTTGCATTAAAGGAGATATACACTCTGGGTTTTTGCAGTGTACATGCGGTAGGGGATAATTATCCCATTCCATTTGTGAATAGCAAGCAAAGTAAAGTTTCCCTGAATTTACGCGAACTTTCCCAATTATTTTTTTTACCCATTTGAACAACGGCCATTTTGTTAATTTTAGCATTGAGGGCGCTTCAAAAGTGACGTAGGCGATCCACTTCGTTACTTCAAAACAATGAAGCTTTGCCTACGAGTCTATTTTTTTTATTTCTATTTATTTCGCAGTTAAAATGCCAGATAGCCAAGCCTTTGGTTGTGTTAACCGAAGAAGGTCTGTTGGTCAGACATTCTCCTGCGTTTAACAAAGGTTTTCCCGCGAACAATCCATGGCAGCATACCCTCTCCTTCTCGCTTTCCAATGGCGAACAGAGCGCACACAGACACCATTCTTCGCAGTGGCTCGCGGAACTGGTCTCGTATGACTATCAGCAACGGAATTCGAGCCAACATCACCAACAGTCGCGGACTGTATGATTCTTTGCACAACTCCTCCTCTCGATGTCTCAGTTCTTCCTCTGAATATTCTGGTTCGAAAAGATACGATTCCAATCCAAAGGCTTCATTTGATTTTTTCAAGATATTTGCTCGACAGTAAATGATTCAACTTTTAGAGTGCAATGATGGATGTAAGTAACGCTATCGCTAGGACTGAGTATGCGGTGAAAGCAATCTAACCACGGTATAAACAAATCGTTGAAAAGATCCCAAAATTTATATTTCCACTGATACTCGTTACAATAATAAATGTTACACACCTTTTAAGCATTTTTTACAGATGAATAAAGACAAAAGATATTTTTTGATCGATATTTTATTCATTACTATTGTTGAAAGTACAATTCTAATTATTTTAGGGATTGGCAACTACATTTTCTTGAAATACGCCAAGCGGCTCGCTTTGGTACATCCGGTACATCCGGGAACTGGCTAATGCAAACAAAATGGCGCGACACATGAACTACATTTAAATCGTTTTTTTTTCATCTCAAAGACGGGATTTTTATCCTTTTCTATTGCTTTTAGTGGAAAGACCATCTGTCAAAACGTAAGAATGGATGCAAAAAAAAAGCTAGGGTTTATTTCTCCTTTAACAGATAGTGTAATGTATACAAATTTGTGAAATCTCTTCTCATAAATCAGAGATGATATCACCTGTTATTGTTAATTACCGTGATAAGGTTAAACGTCATGATTCGTGGATATTTTTCGTACCTGAGCTCGCTTTGCGTGTTTATTAACATGTCCTGTTCACTATCATGTCTTATTTCAAATCAATTAGGTTTTAAATAAACGCTATTGGTACAGTCCCACTAGGCCGGTAAATGTGGGTTTTAAACACCGTTTTAAGTAGCCAACTTACCGGACTCGGTATTATATATAACAAAGATAATTACTTACTTGCAGCCTGGCAGATGAACACATATTTCATGGTACCTAGCTTTGCAGAAAACGCCACAAGCCATCTATCAGATATATGTCCCTTCGAAAGTTGGGTTATGAAACGAATTTGGTTATCTTTGATTGTTTCCAAATCAAACATTTCATCGTCAATAGCAGAATACTCCTCTGTGAAGGAAGAATATTCAGCACCACATTGTTATCATTACTTAAATGACCTTAGCATCCTTCAAATACATTATTTCTTTAGACAAAACTGGTTTATCGAGGCTAAGGTTTGATGTAAATAACATAAATAATATCATTCAATTAAAAACGAAAGCTTAATTTTCTATTAAACTCTTTACTCGTTGAAAGTAACGAACTGTTTTAGTACTAATGATAAATAATTATTGGTATAGCTTTTATTTTATTTCTAACTACATTTCATTTGATTCTTAGATATATTTCAAATCGCTTTCGTAGATCAATATAGAATAAGGCACACATCTACTAAAGAAACAAAATAAACGAAATGAATAAATAAGTGAATAAAGAAAGAAAAAGGCAAATAAGGTCTGCAAATAGTTCGATTTGTTTGAAGACATGGACAGTTACTCCGTACCATTTGATCTCGATGTCAAAAGAGGACGTAATTTACGCTGTGTACAATGTATGTTTCAATAAACTTTATATTGTTAGAAGAAGCTTATTATATTATACATTGTGTTATTGTATTAGAATACATAAATAGATTGGTCAACAATAATATAATTAATGTGTATTAATATGCTATGAGATACACATGTTTAAAAAAGATATGCTGTATACCTTCTTGGTTATATTCTTTTATAAAGTAGGGAGTCTTTATCTTTCGTTCGTAACTTGTAGAAGTTTGGCGTTGATTTTTTCCATAGTTTCGTCTTCTAAGTATTCAATCAAATAAACGGGGCGTTGGTTTGAATGAGAAGAGCTTACCAATTACGCACAACGGATACCAACGAAATAATTCAGGAAATTGGAAAAAACGCTTTTCCTACATGTGTTGCTTTAAATGATTGAATAATTGAATAATTGGGTGTTCACCAATAAGAAGAGCATCCATAAAATGGCAGAAAGAAAGATGATTGATGGAATATTTTAGTTTAATATTTGCGATGTAGACCAAATAGAATCGCATTTAGTAGTGGAGATATGTTTCTCGGTAAACTGCAGGTTTTGAAGAAAATAAAAATTTTCCCACAGTTCGAAACAATGCATTCGTCAATACTTGACTCAACCTCGTGGAAAGTGAAGCAATATTTTCAATATAATTTTTCTTTCTGTAAAACTCACCCAAACGGAGTTTTTATCTTCCTGTCGTAAGGTGCTTGGTGCTTATTTTCTCCAAAATAGCTGCGTCATTGTAGTGTTTTATCAAAATAAAGTAGACACAGAGTTTCCAACATTGGTTGAAGTAACCGTAAAAAGGGATGAAACGAAAATCTAGTTAAAAATTGGTTTTGTCTCATCGTATTCACATACGTTGAGATGATTATTACAAAATGTAGTTCTTCTTCTTCTTTTTATTCAAAATAAGATTGAATTGATCAGACGGAGGTACTTTTCCAGAATTTTTCAATAAAGTGAATCTTAATACGCGAGTTTTTAACACATTTGGTTCAATCATCAATGTTCCATCGCCTTATTACCTTTCGTATCAGTATGACAACCGCTGGCATAAAATCTGTAATTTATCGGCAAACCGTGAACTCATTTTAATGTCAAATAGCATGAAGAAATTTACATAAATCAATTCAAAATGTTCTTTGAAAACATTGAGCTATTAGTAGATATTATATCATGTTATATATGTTGGTCCATTATTCTTTTTCTATATAACACAGAAACAATGTACCTATTGATGAGTATATCGCCAACGTCTTCTTTGTCCCTGACTCTCGTATCTGTTGAAAGTCAATATCAGAATGATTCGAAGACAACGCGAATTACATATTATTATTGGTTTCATTACATTCCAGGAGACTGAGAGAAAATCTCATATATTACCATATACCTTGTCACGCAACAGTCCCCCTATACGTAATGTAGCTATCAATACACCGTAAAGGCATTTCTAATGTTATTATCAGAATAAAATTAAGACAAGTGAAATAGAAGTGAAAGACCATCATGTGAAAAAGGGGAATTCGTTATATTAACAAGGTTACTAAATGAAGTTCCAACGTTAGTGGAGTAAAAACCAACAGATCTTATATAAGAAATAGAAAACAATTCAACGAAAGAGCACCGACTATAGCCGATGTCGACTCAATAGTCCGAAGAACGTGGTACTATTTCAAAGTGTAAACGTTATAACATTATATTGATTGTCAAAATTGTCGACCAGGCGAATCAAACTTTTTTATGTCTCACGTTCTGTAATGTTTATCTCATCCCAGCAAGGTGATCTACTTTGAGTTATCTAACGATGCAACTGTAAATAAAAGCCATTTTCATTATTTTGTCTAAAATGCTTAAGAATTGTTCAAATCAGTTGGTGATACTTTCCTTGTAAGGAAAGTATAGTCACGTCTTGTAAAAGAAAACACGCAAAGAAACTTATGTTTATTCTAAATCCAGTTTGAAAACATACTTGAAATTAAAAGTAAATTTTCGGTAAACTAACACAAAATAATGAAGAACTCAACGAAACACTTTTTATATTGAGATCAACGTTATTTTCTTTGAGAAAAGAATACGTGTCTCAGAAAAAAAGTTGGGAGTAGATGACAATTATAAATGAGTGAATCTTTAGTTACCTTCTTTAGCTGAAAATGTTTCTTTTTCTTCTGATGGTTTAGCTTTCGTAGGCAAAGCATAGACACGTGATCCACTTTGCCTGATAATTTAACGAAATCAAATCAATAACAATCAGTTTTATGTAAACGAATTGTTAACTTCATCAATGTGCAGCTAAATATTGAGTTTAAAAGCACTTTTTTATCTGCCCTTCAAACTATCCGAATCAAAGATGACGTCAGATCCACAGTAATTCATTTATACTTAACTTACAAAGAGCACATGGTTGGATCAATAATTGCTCTGAGCTATGTTTCAGCTACTATGGATTAGATTTGTAGATCGCGCAAACAATTTTCCTTGAAGTAAGCAAGAAATATGAGTTGCATACCAAATACATAGCCCAATAATCTTTTTTTGGCAATTATCATATAAAATTCACTGGCAAAAGAGTACAGAGCAAAACATGAGAAGAAATTAATTTACCTAGTTTTTGATTGTTCTTTTGCTGTGAAAGAAGACAGAGATGCAGAGCTTTGTATTTTGTAGTCTTATACATACAGTGATAAGTACAACGAGATGTATAGAATATGTAAAAGAGTGATCGTTGTTTGTTATATGCCAGATAGTAACACACTAATTTCAACTAGAACAAACACCGGAAAGTAAACAGAAACATACTCCTGCCTCCACATTGAAAAGTGGAGGAGGGGTCCTTCTGTTCCTTCCCTGTTCCTACGCTTATGGATATATAAAGAAGAATTGTAGACATCAACTCTTTTTATGTTACATTAAATTTGTTTGTAAAATAATGAAATCAGAGGAACCCTCAATGAACCTTCTATTTAGTCTGTATAGTTTCTGACTCGAATAAGAAAGGATTTCTCACCTCTATTTCGTCGAAACCTGAAGTAGTAAATGACACCAAGAGAAATCCCTGTCAACAGAGTGAGGAAACCCGCAAAGAACGCTGCAATAGCTAGCAAACCACGTGGTTCTGTGTGTACAATCAAAATGCCAATGTTTGTTTCTCCGTCATTAGTTTGAATACATCTTATGACAGTCTTTCGATTTTTCTCAGTATTTACGTGATCTCCTTTTTTATTACAGAACAGAGCATCGGTTGTATAGCTGCAATGTCATTATGATTTTTGTGATACTCTATGATGTTGATGTGCTATGTATTATATCACAAAGTTCACTTCTCAAACATGCCTTGGTTTCTTTTAGAGAAAACTGAGTTGAATCCAAACACTTGTTGGAAATCTGTGAAGAAACGAGTTTCATCAAATGAATGTACTGCACAACTTGTTTAACACCGTGATTACATTCATTACATGTTTTTAATTTAGCTGAACTTAAAGGACGCAACTGAATGATGTTTGTTCAACGACATGTACTTACCATCGATTGTAATAGAGACTGTTACTTCATATTCGAGATTATCGTGTCCTTTCCCAATGCATGTGATATTAACGTAGTCGACAGACGGACGAACAATAATAATTTGTTCAAAGTTGTATGTACCGGCCATGAACTCATTCTCTGAAACGTTCGTAGATTCTGAATATTCTTGAACGATCACATTTTCAGTGATCCAGTTTATATCCATTCCGGATTTGGACTGAAAAGCGATGCAAACTAAATGGATATCTTGCGCAGTGTTCAAAGAGATGGCGTGTGAAACATTGAATCCTTTGTGTTGAATTCGGAGCTGTGGAACAACTAGTAAAAAACAAACAAAAGAAGTTATATATGAGTATATAGATATACAGTTAGATAGAGAGATAGAGGGATAGATAGAGAGATAGACAGATAGATAGACAGACAGACAGACAAATAGATAGATAGATAGATAGATAGATAGATAGATAGATAGATAGATAGATAGATAGATAGATAGATAGATAGATAGATAGATAGATAGATAGATAGATAGATAGATAGATAGATAGATAGATAGATAGATAGATAGATAGATAGATAGATAGATAGATAGATAGATAGATAGATAGATAGATAGAGTTACCGTTACCGTTACCTTTCACAGTTAAGTTGTAAACTGCTAAGACATTCCCGAGTTCTAAGCAACTGTACACGCCTTCGTCAACAACCCTCACAGGATCTATTATGATGGAATAGATTTTGGATGAGATGACTATGTTATCCAGATCACGACTCCTGACCGACCGTAATCCTGTAAAAAGCACACCAGCTGAAAGATCACCATGCTTCTCCCATAATGCACTATTAATGTCGGTGGCGTTGCAATCGAGTTCTGCTTGTTCCCAGATGTATTTTTCGACTGTTTCGGATTTCACCTCTCTTGCTTCTGATAAAGAATCGGCATTTGTTGTTTCAGCATAATATATATTAACCAG